>WJFB01002653.1:0-17624 GCA_009870185.1 Pygmarrhopalites habei
CATCCACATTAAATGTGGCACATTTATCTTTACTCACGCCTCTTGATAAAAAACAATTAAACAATAAATTGATAAATCATTTTTTGACCCAGAACTCTGAGGGTCCTTTAGTTAGGGAAATTGCGTACTCGATTGAAACGAATACTTGGGCAAAAATACAAAAATATTTTTTTACGAAAAAAAGGTTTAATCAAAAAGAGAACAGAGGAATAATCGGAGGTGAGATTGACAAGAGCCCCACATTTTGTACCTAAAAAATTGATGATAATAACTGTGGACTTTGGAAGGACATGGACTGATAAGACACACACAGTATTTGTGATTGTTGATTTTTTGACATCTCATCCGATCAGCTGTTGTATGTGGGGCCAGTCAGATTCCTTGTAGAGAGTAGGGAGGATGTGTGTGAACTCTTCGTCAATGTCAATCCCTTCCTTTTTTTGATTGATTAAAAAAATATTTGAATGTTTATCAATAATAGTGAAGATTATTATAGCAATATCCAAACAACAAAAATATTTTTCTTCCTTTTACTACATAATAATTGGGACGCAATTACACAAGTGGTTGTGAGGTCAATCAATACAAAAATCTGTGACCTTTCGAGTGTCAACTCCTATTTTTGTCCAATGTGTTCACACCTCTCAATTTAATTGTAGATTGTAGAATAGATAAATGTCTGTACTCAATCATGAATAAGAAAAATGTTTCTTTGAAGGAAATACAATGTAAAATTATTTTTTAGTTGTCATGATTATTAAAGATGATTTCTTTACAAAACTTTACTTTGAAATTGTTTTTAAAAATTCCAAATTTCAGGTGGCTATCGTTTTTGTGTCATTGATCATATTTTTGGTCATCCAAAATTTACCCTTCTCAGTTTTCATTTCCGAGATTCTCATTTCCTGTCACCAAATGCACTGAAGTCCGTGTTACATTGGCTAAATGGCTGGAGTGTCAAACCATTTCAGCATTTGTCCTGCTCTTTCCAATAATGAATCATTATTCATGATGACCAACAACCACAAGTTGACAACAATGATTTGGAAAGGTTGACCTGACCATGCTGACTGTAAAGACAGCCAAACTCATCGTATTCATCATTGCAGGGGTACAGTCATACCCTATCTATTTTCGCGAATGGTACATTTAATTTACCATTTTGCCTAAAAATATAATTGAATGGTTCTCTCTCTCGTTGATCAGGTGAGTGGGATTTTAGTCATTGTGTCGAGTTCAGTCTACATTCACGAAATCACCTCCGCTCGAGAAGACCTTCAAAAATACGAGGAGAAAGTGAGACCATTCAATTCATCCTTGGATTCGGACATCTCGTCATCTCACCTGACCTACACAATCCTCAGCATTGGAACGGTCGTTGCTTTGTGTGCTGGTCTCCTCCAGCTGACCCTCTCTGTCAGTAGCAGTCCCAAATACGTAAACTCGAATTTAAAAATCTCTCATCCACATTAAATGTGGCACATTTATCTTTACTCACGCCTCTTGATAAAAAACAATTAAACAATAAATTGATAAATCATTTTTTGACCCAGAACTCTGAGGGTCCTTTAGTCCTCCCGGTCCTTGGGAACCTCCTGGTAGCATTTTTCGACACAATTTCCTGTACACTCCTCCTCTACTTTGTTCCCCAAGTGTCACTCCCATCCGTCGGCCAGACAAAACTCGTTTTAGACCATTCTTTTGAAATCCAAAGAAAAGTTTTAATTGGATTCCTCTCCTTTCAATTCGTCATTTGTTTTCTTCTCATCCTTTTCTTAATTGTGATTGAAAAAACTCATATATGTGTCAAAAACCAGGAATACGGAGCACCGATGCCAATCCAGTCAGCTCGTATCCGAGATGACGATTGAATAAATCCGCTGGAAAAAAAGAGAATTGAATTTGCAACACTGAATTTTTTATTTATAATTCGTTTTTTCCTTGGAATATACAATATGAAGCATTGCTTTTTTTCTTTGTGTTTATGAGAGTAGCGATGAGGAATGTGTGTGTGTGTGTGTGTAAGAATAAATGGTGTCCCATCACAAAATAATGTCATTAATTGAGATTCACAGATTTTGAGAGTCACAATTTTATAACTTTTTCCGTCATTGTCAAGAAAAGAACCATTTAGAAATCACATTTTGTACAGGAGGATATATTTTCTTGTGTATTGTAGCACCTACAGCAGACAAAACTCACTTTTTTTAATCATCCACACTCCATTCTTTTACTTAAAATTGAGATTTTAATCTTAATAAGCACATCGTACATACTACTACTTGTATTGTTATAGGTACTCCACAATTTTTTAACCTCTTTTAGGCGGGAGCAGTGTTGCAGCTCTGTCTCTCTAATTAAGTATCCTTTAATTATTGTTTGCTGACAAAAATTTGTCAAGAAAAGTTGATATTGCTAAAACTTGAAAAAAGGGAAGAATTTTAGAAAGGAGTGAGGATAGTAAATGAGTGGAAGAGACTACATTTAAAAATAATTAATTTAGTTATTTTAAGATATGACACAGTTCTCTATTTTACTCCGCCATTTTTCACTCTCCTTTTTATTCTGCAAAGATACAGGAAACCCAATCAGTTTTTTATTTCACAAAAGATTCGAAGCAAGAAAAGAATTCGGTGTTAGTGAATTTAGGACTCACAAATTTTCGAATGTCTCGAGCCATGTCATTAAAGAGTTGATCCACATTCTGGCCTGTTTTGGCTGAAGTCATGACGAAAGGGATGTCCAGTTGTTGAGCAAATTGTTGAGCCTCCGCGATTTGTACTTTTTGCTCGGACTCCTCCAGGTCACACTTTTGTCCCACCACTGGACCCAATTTAGGAGGAGGATTCCCCATTTCATACACAAAGGGAGAGGGGAATAGAGTAACACGGGATTTAAACATTACGCTACACAAACCATTCATCCAAATCTCCATTAACAAAATTTGTTGCAGTCAAAAGAAATTAATTACAAAACCCGCCAAAATGACTCCCTTCTCCTTACTGGGTAAAACAGTTTATCATAAAATTATTAAAGGGACTCACGGATGATGGGGTAGTCTTTATTACGCTGACTTTTGGACTTCATCTGGCTCTTGACAGATCGGATGGAGTCGTGGATTTGTACGAGCTCCTCAAAAGATTTGTGGTCCTCGAAGGAGAAGATGAGGAGGAAGCCCTGACCAAACCGAATGTAAGAGTCCCTCCGACTGTGGTAAGGCATCCCTTGGTCATCATGCACACACAGCCGACACAACTTCCCATCCATGTCGATGTCCTTGTCCGTCGCCTCGTCACTCGGCTTGTAATTCGGGTCAAACCTTTTCCACACAATACACTCTTCAAACTTCCCGCCTCAAAGCCATATACTTTAATTAGTTACTAATTAGTCAATTAAATCCTTACTGATTATTTATAAATCTCTCCACCAAGGCCGTTTTCCCTACTTTTCTCCCTTTCAAAAGGAAAAACATTTTTCAATTAGGAAAATTACAAATCAATTTTAATATACAATTATTTAAATTGGACAGTATATGTAAACAATTTTGAAACAATTGACTCACCTCCCAGGACAGTCAGGCTGTAGGTAGCAGCGTACATTTTGCGTGTGTGTGTGAGGATGGGAGAGTGAGAGTGTGAGGTTGACTGACACTTTTGTTTACGACCGTAATAAAATATTATTGACACTCAAGGATTTTGACATTTAATCACTGGTTGAGTCTCCTACCCTCCTAACCTCCTCTCCTTCCCGAATACATTTCGATGTGTACAGAAAAATACAGTTTTTGAGTGTGATTGGATACCTTTTCTCTCTCCTGTAAGGGGAAAGGGGGTCAAAATCCATGGAGTGGAAACAGAGAGAGAGAAAAAATGAAGGAGGAGGAAATGCAGAGGAGAACCCACTCTCTGCACTGTGTGTGTACGTGTGTGTGTGTGCGGTGAAAAAATAATCAATGGGGAAGAGAATTCGGGTTGATTCAAAGTGTCCAGGAATGGGACGGGGACGCAACTCCAGGAAAGTCATATCGATCCCCACTCAAAATGTGAACCCGCTCAATCCTATGACAGAGAGAGAAAGAGAGAGAGAGAAACACGTGTGCACGTTCATTTCATTTGTTTCTATTATCCTCTTGCTTCATCTCCCTCATTATGCTTAGTCGGGGATAAATCCTACACACGCACACACAATGAGAATGACGTTACACATTAGCTTCCGGCCTGCAGACTCTCCGGTGTTCCACACACACACGCTCTATTTAATTACACTCTTTTTTCCGTGTATAATCGTGTGTGTTCAATGAGCTGGAAATTCATGGATGCTGCAGTCAAGAATGATTAATTGGAAATAAGAGAGGAGGAACAAGGATTCAGTCACTGAACTACAAAGTATTCTTTTTATTGAGTAAAGGGAAAGCTCCATCAAATTTCATCTACATTTCAAAATCTCACAATTTTGTTTTTTTCGCATTTCATACAAAATGACACGTGAATGAGTCGTTTGGATATAATTCACTTTTTTCGAAATTATTTTACTTGGCAGCTGGAGCTGCTGGTTTACTGTCATTTGCTTGTGCTGGAGGAGTTGCAGGGACGGCGGGGACGGCAGGGGGACTTTGTGGTGCTGGTGGATTTACGACTGCTGGTTGTGCTTGTGTTTCAGCTGGTTTCGCTTGTTGCGTTGGTGCTGGAGGAGGAGGAGTAGCTGCTGGCTGTGGTTGTGATTCAGTTTTGACTGGCTCCTCAACTTTAACTGGTGCGGTTAAAGGTGTCGATTCAACTTTGACAGAAACGGCAGGGGTTGCTTCTGTTTTGGCACTCTCTGGTTGAGCTGGACTCGCAGGACGAGCTGGAGAGGCTGCGACTGGCTCGGGCACTTTCGCTGGCTCTGGAGCTGGTTGTGTTTGTTGGGGTGTGACGAGAGCGGCTGGTTGTTCAACTTTTGGCTGTTCTTGAGGTTGAGCCGCAGCTGGAGGAGGAACGGCGGCTTGAGTCGGTGCGGATTCAACTTTAGCTGGCTCTTGGGTACTTGGCTGTGAAGGACTAGTGGCGACTGGCGGAGAAGCGACTGGCTCTTGTGGTGCGGGTGTTGATGCTGGAGGAGTAGGTTGTGATTCAGCGGGAGGATTAGCGGCTGGTTCTGATGGTTTTTGTTCAACTGGTGGACTGACGGCGGCTGGTTCTGATTTTGGCTGCTCTGCTGAATCTGGCTCTGATGGTTTAGCTGGTTCGGATGGTTTGGGTTCCTCTGCAGCTTTCGGTGGCTCGGGTGCGGCTGGTTCTGATTTGGGCGGCTCGGCTGCGGGTGGTTCTGGTTTGGCTGGCTCGGGTGCTTTGGGTTGTTCTATCGAAACTGGTTCGAGCACTTTGGCTGGCTCGGAAGCTGCTAGTTCGGATGGTTTTGGTGGCTCTGCTGCGGGTGTGACTGGACTGCTAGCTTCTGGGACCAGAGGGGGTGAACTGACTTCCTGTACTTGTTGTTGTGTGGGTTGTGCGACTACTTCCTGAGCTGGAGGTGGGTTAGTGGCGGCTTGTTCTGCGGGCTTAGTTTCGGGTGCACTGGCTGGTTGGGTTTGTTCCGGACTAGGTGTGGATGGTTGCGGTGGAGGTGCTTCCACGGCTGCTGGTTGAGGAGTAGAAGGAGTTTCTACTGGTGGAGGAGGAGTAGCGGTTGATTCTTGTGGTTGACTAGCAACCACAGGCGTTTCTGGAGCACTAGCGGCTGCTGGCTGGGCAGGGGGCGCTGGCTCTGACTGAGCAGGCTGTGCAATTGGAGTCGCGACTGGTTCTGAAGGCTTTGGTGTGTCTGAACTTGGTTGAGAAGCTGCGAGCTCTGGAGCTGGTGTAGGTGGTTGTGCAGGTTGACTGGGTGGTTCACTTGAAGGCTGTGCTGGTGTTTCTGGTTGGGCAGGGACTGCGGCTGGTTGTGCGGGAGCTTCTGGTTGAGCACTAGGCTGTGCAGGAGTAGGATTTGTTTGTTGGACTGCAGCTGGTATACTAGCTTCCTTGGGTTGCTCTGGTGCACTTTGTGGTTGAGGCGCAGATTGCTGAGTGCTGGCATCTGCCGTGACTGGAGGAGAACTTGGTTGTGTTTCTGCGGGTGCGGGTGGAGTTGCAACTGGTTCTGTGGCACTTGGTGTGGCAGGAGATTGTTCTGTCGTGGGAGCTGTTTGTGTTTGTGCTGGAGGTTCACTCACTTTCTCTTGTTGAGGAGGAGTGGCGGCAGCTGGAGGCGCTGGAGTATTCTGAGTAGCTGGAGCAGTCTGTTCTTGAGTTGGAGGACTGGTTTCACTTGGCTTTTCCGGTTGTGGAGTTGGGGGTGTAGGCTGTGTCTGTGCTGAAGGAGCAACAGGAGGACTTTGTTCTTGTGCTGGAGGATTATTCACTGGAGCATCCACTTTTGGTTGTTCAGGCTGAGAAGGCTGTGAAGGTGCGGGTGGAGTGGGTGCACTTTCTTTTGGCACACTTTCTGCAGGTGGTGCACTTTCCTTTGTTTCTGGAGCAGGTGGATTTTGTACAGCTGGAACATTGGCTGGAGGCTGCACTGGAGTAGTGGCTGCAGGTTGTTGTTGTTGTGGTTGAGCAGCTGTTTCTTCCTTTTTCGTTTGTTCTCCGCCTCCAGTCTGAGCAGCGGGTTCTGAAATAAAAAATTTTAATTCAAGAAAAAACCATTTTAGAAAAAAAATCTCACTTTCCATTCAATTCAACTTTTTTTCAAACTTTCTTTGAAGAGACAACGTAAAAAATTGTGATTCAATTTTTCTAAAATCTCACCCTTCGTGTCACTGGACATATTTATTTTGTCTCTCACTCTTTTCTATTTCGTTTGTAAAATTTGAAAAATTTGGATTAAATCGTGTCGTCAAAATATTTTTTCCCTGGTTACGTCCGTCTCACTCGGAGTCGTTTGGTTGTGTGATATTTTTTTGGTTATTTGTGATGGGATCTCCCACAATTTGGCACGCAGGAAAGGATGTTGAATGATTCCTCATGGATTTAACTTGTCCTATTTTATAGAACAGAGAAAGGGGGGAATGGAAAGGGGGACTGGTTCGTGTGCAAAGAATTTTATTGAACTACGAAGTTTGCTCGAAAAATCCCCCTCCTCCCAATCTTCCTCTCTCTCATTGCCCTCCTCCTCCTGCATCTCCTCCTGAACATTGCTCTGAGTCAGCAATGTTGACTCAGAGTTCTGCCAAAATATTTGCATAATGTTGTTGTCCAAAAACCCCGTCCTTTATATCTGGGAAGACGTAGAATAGTCACACACACATCCAAACAGATCCCCTCTGTGTGTGTGTGTGCTCTGCTGTGAGGAGACAGAGTGTGTGGTGTGTCATTTAGCATCCCACGATCGAACTCAATTTAAAAATTTAATGTAGAGTAAACAAAATTTTTTTGAAACGTTAAACTCTTCACTGGAACACACTCGGCGGATTATCGATGATAAGGAGAAATGAGGAGACAGTAAATTAAAAAACGTGTGCCTTTCTCTCTCTCTCTCTCTCTCTCTGCCAATGTTTGCTTGTACAGGCGCCGATGCGGAGCAAACCCGATTAATGCTTAAATGACCTACCGTAATTTTGCCAAAAAATCCAGAGTATTTTTATAATTCATTTTGAAGATTAACATTAGAAATTGCAAATCTCTTTTTTGTGGGGAAAGAATCGAAATGGGAATGATGACGTCTCAGATGAGGGATTGCGGAAGAGAAATTTTTGCATTGCAATTTTTTTGTTGCGCTTTTTTTTCTGACTTCCTGTGTCTCAAGATTTAATTTTTTCCGTAGGTTTTATTGAGAATATTCCCGTTGAGAGAGAAATGAGGATGTGTTTTGACTAATATTAGAGTTTGGGCAAGTGGGGATCATACGCAATTTGTGTTAATGCTAAGCAGTCCTCTGTCTCAACGTCTATGCACTTTTCTCATTGTGTGTGTCTGACTGTGTGTGAGAGAGAGAGAGAGAGAAGAAGAAAAGAAATCTGTTTGTAATTTGGAGAAGGGGTGGATGAGAAATTTGAGAATTTTTCCAAGATGTTCTTGCAAATTGGCAGAGAGAATTTTGTTCGCAAATTTTTGATTGTCATTCAAAAATCCACGAAATTTTATTATTACTCTCTCTCTCTCTCAACTTCATTTCCCGGTGCAAAGTTCATTCACATCCAACATCCATTGTCATTCAACTTTTCCTCTCTCCCTTCAATACAATTGCAAAAATGCAAAAAAATTATTATTAAACCAATCGTTTAAAATCGTTCATCACAATTTCCATCACAATTTAACCTGTTTATTCCATTTGCAAATTTTTCATGGACGTACAAAAATAAATTTTACCCATTGCCTTGTGTTTCAAAATCTGCTCTATAGGTCTGTGCAAAATTGGCGGATTTTAAAAAGTTAATTGTCAAATGTAAAAGAGAAAGTTGCAAAAGACTTTTAGTAAATTACTTAATGTTAATTTAAACTTAATTCCCCCACTTGAAAAAACCCTATCAGATTCAAATGAGGGCCAGCTTGGCAAGTCCAACTCTTTTCACACACTCCCAAACGACCTGGCTCTCATTTGTAAAACTTTGAACCGCCACCCGGGTCAAATTGAGCGTCCAATTTCATGTTAATCAAAATCCCCGGATGATGTATCCCTAAAAACTATCATGACCTTTCATCTTGACGTGGATGGCACTCCTGACCCAAATTCCAGAGAGAAGGAGAGAGAATGAAACTCTCTTTTTATCTGATTTTCACACGATTGACTTGAACAGCTCAGCTGTGTGTCTCCCTTTGTAATGTAATGTGAGTGAGTGTGTGTGTGTGTGTGTTGGGGAATCGGGAGGGGATCCCACCTGCCAACCAATTTTTAAATTGGTTTCTGTCACTCCGCCAACCTTCACACATAAGATAACCGAGAGGGAAAAGAGTCACAAAACCATGAGCCTGGCCCTGTCCCCCTCTACTCTCTTTGTGTGTTTGGTTGGATGTGTGTGTGCGATTGAAGAAGAACAGGATTTACGAGTTGGCAAGTGGATGGATTATAGGAAGTTGAACACAAAAAAAGTCTGTTCCACTTCTTTCCATTTCTTCTATACTGGATTTGTATGGGAGAGATTGCGGGGGAGTCTGTTCATCTCTCTCTCTCTCTTTTTCTCTCTTTCTCGGATGTCAATGCTAATTTTATGACGGGAGTCAAAACGGGGAAATATGGCCCGTCTCTCTCACATCTGTCTCAACGTCTCAATATTCCTCCTCCTCAAAACGACGTAAAGACGTAAAAGAGAACGGAGGATAAGGATAAGGAAATTTTCTGAATGTTCATCCTTCATTTGACAAGGCCAGGAAATTATTGTGTGCATTTATTCCCCCATCAATCCCTCCTATTTATTAACAGCCAATCTCCCTCTTTTTGAGAGTAGTGTCTGTATCTTTTCTTCGTTTTTATTTCCCTTATTTATGAACACATTATGTATTTATGACGGAATGGGTATTTCATTACAGAGAGAGAGACACACACACGGTCATGAAGGGTGTTGCTTAATGTTGATGAAGAATTTGTTGACGAAACATTTGTTCCATATCATCCGTTTTAAAAAGGCGTCTGTGTTGGGTGGAAATAACGCCACAATTAGAGAGACACAGACACAGAATGACCTCGGGATTTATAGGGTGTGTGGAAAATGTGGAAATGGGAGGAGAGAGGAAGAATGAGTACACTAAATTTATTTCATAGCACATAAAATCAAATAATAATTTTAATTAAATCACAAACCATTTTGGTGTGGAGGGAAGGAAAGGATGAGTGCCAAAATTAGAGGGCAAGAGAGGGAAAGGATTTTTGCAAATCCGTTGCAAATATGTATACAAATGCTAGGAAAAACTAAAGTAGACTGAAGTGTATAATTAAATGATTTGAATTAAATTAAAAGTGAAGAAATGGGGAATGGGAATAAAGTGACTGTTCTGATTAAAATTCTACTTTAACACGATTCCTTTCGTACTAATGTAAAAGTGGGTTTTATCCGGATATACTCAAGTCTACATGATATTTATTACATTTACTTAATTCCAGAAAACGGGTCTTAATAAATTGCATTGCCACAGCCTTTTTCTCCACCTTACAGACAATCTTGAGTAAATTAGAAAGATTACTGGTGCAATTTTCAATTTAGCAGAGAATCTTTTTCCGAATAGGGAGATGTGTGTGAGGTACAGAGGAAGTCTGGGAAGCTGCGAGTCAAGTAGAGTCAACTTGGGTGGTCCCCATTGGAAATGTTGAACTGCATATCATACTGCTGACGTCATCAAATTTAATTTCAACTTTTTCCATCCTCTTTTGAAAACCACGAGTTTCCTGGAATTTCCCTAAACTTTCCTCCAGCACTTCATGTACGAAAACACCGTCAGCTTTACTTGCTCATTTCTCCTTTTTAAAAATATTGTATAATAAAATGTTCATTTCTTTCTTGACCCTTTATTTTCTACTCTATACCATTCAGTGTATTCACTGTCAACTGAAAAATGATCCAAAAACGGTCGCCATTCCGGACACAGAGAAAACCCGACAAATCCTCGCAAATTTTATAACTGACGACTTGCAGTCGACCAAGACACAACACATAAGGGCAAAATATGAAGATGGTTGTCTGGATGGAGGTTGTTGTCAATCGAGTGGCTGGAATTGGGTCCACACTCAAAAGGGCAATAAATGTCCAGACTACGAATGGTTAAAATGGCGGATGGATGGCCATCACTTTAAGTTCAATTCACATGAAAACGACATGTCCTTCACTTGTTTGGACATCATAACCAATGGCTCTCAAAATGGTACTGTTATTAGTATAGAATGTGACCCGAAGGAAAAGAGTCAAGAGTGGGAGGTCAAATTATTTCCTGGACAGATTACACTCAATGATTCCAGACAACGAGTCTACTTTTCAATTGAGAGTAGACTTCACGTAGGACAATGCTTACACATTCTGGACAATGAGGATAACTCAACTAATTCAATTTTTGGGGAAAGACCTTCAGTCAAATGTGAGAATATGGAAAGCGTCTGTCTGTTCTTGGCCAAGTGTACTGGAGAGAAATGGCAAAGTTTTTATCTAGGGAGACTCAGGTGGAAAGAGTATGTCAAACATTTGAAGGTGGTCAACTGCGATGACTGTCGAGGTCTAAAGATTTTTCTCAATTTATTTTACACTTCCAAAAGATTTGTTTCCAATGAAATTATAAATGTTCTACGCCTTCTTCCAGGTAAATTGACCCTGGAGCCAGCCTCCCAGTTCAGTTACATAGTGTACATAGCTTGTGGAATCGGATTTTGTTTTCTGATTGCTCTCTTGGCCACCATTTTCTTTTGGATGAAATATCGGAGGACTAAAGTATTTGTATTTATGCTAACAATTTTAAAACCAAATGAATTTGAATTATTTTATGACTGGAGAAATCACACGAATTTTTTCGTGTAGAAAACACTGAGGAATTTAACACGGCAGGAAGTGGACGAATTTTTGAAGGGAAGTTCCACGGAATTTGGAACGATGGATAATTGGCAGGAGAATGCAGTCCATGCACCTTACAATAAAAAATTTGAGATTCAAATGTCCAATCTGGTCATCGGTATTTTTGTCTTTGTCTCACAAAAAATTATCTTCCCAGTTGACTGGAATGTGGTTAAAGGGTGTAATAATTGCAGATGAGAACGATGTACTTGGGAGAGGTGCTTACGGCCTCGTCTTCCGTGGTAATTTAAAAACAAAAAATTCAAATCTTCCCATTGCAGCAAAGACAACGAGACCGGATGCGGACACAGAACATTTTAAGGCACTCCTAGCAGAAATTAAAATAATGGCGTATGTTGGAAAACATGAAAACATTGTCGAATTTCTGGGTGCAGTCACTAACAAAATTAAACAAGGTATTTTTCTTAACACGATTCGACTTTACTCTTTGAAACGCACTAAAGTTTAAATTACTTTGACTGCACAAGCCGTGACGATTTTCTAACCTACTTAATTGTAGGTTCAGTGTACGTGGTAGTTGAATTGAGTCCCTTGGGGAATCTTCAAATATTTTTGAAGAAACATCGAGATGATTTCAGTAAAGAAATTGACCGGGTCAACTATTATCTAAGCCTGACAGAGCCGGATGAAAAAACTCAATTGTTGTGAGCTTAAATTAAATACACAATCGTAGTTTCGTACTTTTCACAATTCAGTCTCATGTTTTGTTGTATTCTTTAGTAGAAATGAATCACCAAATCCAAGTGGTACTCTAAAAAGGTTGAGGATGGCAGATCTACTTCATTTTTCATACCAAATAGCAAATGGGATGGAATATTTGGCTTCAAAAGGGGTTACTTACATAGTTTTAGCACTTTTTAAAAAAGTCTTTTTTATGCGGATCAAAAATTAGCACAAGAATTTTTTGAAAAAAATTTTAAATTCTCTTTTTAAAAATGGCAGGTGCTGCATGGAGACTTGGCTATTAGGAATGTCCTGGTGTTTGACAAGGGGATTGTCAAAATCACTGATTTTGGACTCTCTCGAAAATTACACTACCAACATTACATCAAAACAAGTCACGTGAGTCGAAAATTTCGACTCGAAATGTCTGTCAGAAAATAAAATAAATGTGTAGAAAAATAGTCCCTTAAATTGAAATGGAATTAATTGTTTCGAGTAGCAATCCCTACCATTTCGATGGATGGCCCCTGAGTCTCTCAATGAAATGATTTTCTCAACACAGTCTGATGTGTGGGCCTTTGCCATTTCAATTTGGGAAATTTTTAGTCTTGCTGAAATACCTTACAGTGGCGTCACTTTTACCCGGGAATTTATTAAGACGCTTCAAGATGGATTCAGACTTCATCGACCAAGACTGGCCTCTCCAGAAATGTATAAGCTTTTTTTTTAAACTCATTTTTATTTTATGTGGATTTTGGACAGTGACTTATTTAATTTGGTGTGTAGATACAAGGAAATGTCCAGATGCTGGAACGCTGACCCGGAACTCAGACCAACTTTTATAGAGCTTAAACAAATATTTAAAGATATGTCAAATTCCCGCTGACAATAACTAAACTATAGAATTGGATTTGCGAGAATTAATTACATTTTTCCAAACTTTCTCTGTCATTCTTTACTGATGAGTGTCAATGGAATAATTCAATTTATCCCGAATAAAATTTACGTTCATACATTTTAGTTTGAAATTTAAAAAAAAAATTTTTATGCACTGTAACATAACTTGTACAAATTCTGCTCATCAGAAAGAATGAGAAACGTTCATTGTGTATAGAAATCTAACCCATGGACACAAAGTATTAAACTAAGGGCTCAAGACAAAACCTTTTATTTTGAAAAGGGCCTCTTAAATCCCAAGTTGCCTACAGGCCTCCACAAAAATTGTTTCGTTCATTCACCCTGAATACACAACTCTATTAAAATACTGCGAACTCTATTCACACTTTCACACACAATAGTAAGCAGGTCAAAGAAAGAACTTAATTTTAGACTTCTACTACAAACAGCCTCAGGCATAAGGCGTAGAAAATTCTTTTCATTTTTATCTCCTTTCAAGGAGTCACAATTCAACTGTCGTTGAATGCCAACAGCATAGCAAAGGGTGGGAGCCCTTTTTTCTTGTTCTTTGGCTATTTTGTTCTCCCTTTGTTATTATCCTCTTTCAAATCAAAGTCTAACGTCTCTCTCTCTCAATTGACCTGTGTCAGTTCGCAAGTTTTGGTTAAAATGAACGAAAGACCTGTCGAGAAGAAGAAATATAAGAAAATTGAATGTCCCACTTGCTCCCGCTTCTACTCCAGCTCATCCCTTCGGAAACATCAAAAAATTCATAGTGGTGTTGAAAAACCCTTTGCATGTACGGAATGTCCCTTTGCTACCCGGGATAAAACAAATTTTACTGTCCACTTGAATTCAGTGCATAATGAAGCGAGACCCTACACCTGTCCTCATTGCCGTTACAAAGGAAAAACACAAGACCATCTAAATTCCCACTTAAATTCTCACAAGGATCCACAACAAAAAAAATATTCCTGTCCCCATTGTCCTCATACTTGTAACCAATCTTCAAACTTTAAAGCTCATTTGAGGATCCACAGTGGAGAAAGACCATTTGGGTGTCAATTCGAAGGGTGTGAGTTCAAAGGAAGGACTATGGGTGACTTGAGCATTCATAAAAGAACACATACTAAGGTCAAGCCTTATAAATGTGGATTTTGTGACTACGCTGCTACAACAAAAGATGGACTGAATTTGCACATCCGGACACACACAGAAGAGGGACCTTACAAATGTCCTCATTGTAGTTTCACAACACTGGGGTCCTCAAGTCTTGCTGTACATATCCAAGGGGTCCATGAGATAATAAAGATGGACTTGCTAAATTGTTGTGTTAAAGGGTGTACATTTGAAACGAAGAGGGCGGGGAGTTTGAGGGTTCATGAGAGGAGACACTTAGGAGAGAAGAAGCATCAATGTCTCGAGTGTCCATACAAAACTTTTGAGTCGAGGGATCTGAGGAAGCATGTGACAAGGATGCATGTGAAGAAGGAGTCAGTAAAGGTCAAGTCTGACGAGGCAGTACAAGTCAAGTCTAAAGAGGCACACGAGGTCAATATCAAATTTGAAAAGGCAGAGCAGGTCAGTGTCAAGTCTGAAGAGGCAGAAGGAAGATTTAGTAGTGGTATTTTTCAATAACTGGATGCTTCTATGAACTTTCAATTGTAGCCCAGACTATAATTTGAGCCTTTACTGTATTTGTGACTTTTTAACAAAAAATTTCAAGTTGTTTTATTGCTTTCGTGTGGGATAGTGTGGGATACCAATTTTTTTTTGAATTACATGAGATGTTAAACTGAATTTTTGAATAAATTCCTTTGAGCTAGATATCATCACAAAATCTGTAACCTAAAATTTTCTGTTACTCCATCGTTTGTGCTGAGTCAAAATCCACTTGAGTAGCTAAATCCGAATTGGTTGTGTTCTTTGTACTGCTTTCCACGTCTTCTGACTTTAGCTCTTCTCTTGTATTAGGTAAATTGGGATTGGATGGTCGAGAGTACAAACGTTTGATGTATGTCCGTCCTAGGCAATCAAAATCTTGCCCTTCTCTTGCTCCTCCTCTCTCTTCCCTCTCTTTCACTTCACCACAACAAATTTGAGTAAATCCTTGACGAAATCTTTTGCTCATAATGTAGTACACAAAAAAACTAGTGGTTGTACTGATATACTCCATCAGTGTAAAAAGAAGGCTTAGTGTAAACTGGCATTCATCCAAAAAATTCATTCCAGAATTCATAGAGAGGGTGAGCATGTCGAGGACTAGGATACAAAATGGGAATTCAGTCAGTACAAATATTAGAAGGACAATTATAAGAATTTTGGTTGTCCTGTCTGCACTGGAGTCTACAGAGTGAGTGAGGGAGATTTGAGAAGTTCTGGACATATTTCCAACACTTTTTCTATAAACTGGAGAAGGAGGAGGAGGAGCGTTCGGTTCTTGAATCTCGAATGACGAGTCTTCTTTACAGAGGAGTTGACGACGGCGCTTCTTGGCTGAGGATAGAGACCAGATTAGTCCGAATGTGACGAACGTCATCACGGCACATGGAATGATTTTCATGAAAACTCTGGAATTTTTTGAAAATATTAAAATTTTAAATTCATCCAACATGGAAAGAATGGAAGAATATTTTGCTTACGTGAACATGATGAGTAATAAAACTCTCCCGTAGTAATCCTGAACAGATTCGAAATATTCTTCATTCTCCAGTAATTGGTAACCAGTCTCAACACGCATGTCCACCCTGGATCCATTCAGTCGATCCATATGAAGACCGAGGAATCCAAGCGGAAATAAAGCAGTGGACACAAAAATTGTGGACAGGATGGCTACTTTCGTCCACCAGACTGTCAACCATCGTCGACTTTTGAGAGGATACAAAACCCCAAGAAGTCTCCATAGCCCTACCAACAATGTCAAGTAGATGGACCACGTGTGAAACAACTGTCAAAGAATAACTTTTATTATTTTGAATTCCTTACAAATAATTGAGTAAGAAAAAATGCTTTTTTGAAATCTTACCGCGTAAAGAATAATGTTGACTGTGTCAAATGTCGCAAAAGCGATGCTAGAATAAGCACGATGATGCCTGATGACAGATTTCTGTCCAAAATAATATTGTAAAACAATTCTTTCTAATTTCCTGAGGACACAGAGAAGATCGGAAATGGCTAGAGCAGTCAAAATTTGATTTGTTGGACAAGACCGCATGGATTTTTGTGTAAATACTCGGATATTGAAAATATTTGTGATGACTCCAGAAATACAAACTGCACTCGCAATGTACACATCCATTGTCACGTAAATATTTGCAAAAGCTTTGAGTCTAGGTCCACAGTATTCTTCTGAATTTAGTGTCCTGTTGAGTCTGTCCTCAGATGAGATTGGAGTGGTGGTCATAATAGACCAGGGATTTGTGAGGGTGTCATAATTGTCCAGTGTCCCGTTCATGTCCGCTGCACAATACTGTGAAATTTTTTTTTGAAGATCGTATGAAAGTGCAGTCAGACATCAAAAATATTTTTAAATTAAATAGTTTTTGATTATACTTTACCGATTTTTTTTAAAAAAATATAGTGGAAATTCACATTTTTGAAAGTGAAGCACAGAAAGGAGATCCAAAATGGATTTTTTATAATTTTTAAATGCGGTCAAGAATACAAAGTTGTGGTGATAATAAAACTGACCAGCCTGTCCTCATTTTGAGTTGAGAATTATTATATAGAAACTGTTTTAATTATGAAAAGTAATAAACTTTAATGGAATCTACAGTGAAAAAGAGGGGGAAACATTATTTGACTCGAAGCTGGGCACAAGTAAAAAAGTATTGAATTAATTTTCGAGTTTAGTGAACGCATAAAACTCTTTCATTCTACTGCATTGGAATGTTAGTTAAAAGTTATTTTGATTCAAACTACACAACACACACAGCAGTGGATAGTACACAGAATCACAATTAAAACCATTCCAATGAAAGTGTTTTCAATTATATACGTGGAAATAATTTGAAGTCACAAACACCTCGCATTACGAGGCTTGTAGTTAGATGGAAACGGAAGTGTGTGACAATCAGCTTCTGTTTGAGAATTGAAGGACAATGGGCAATGGCTATACATTACATAATAAAGGGATTTGTACGTAATGTAGGCTGCATAATGCAGCCCTTGCGCTAGAAATATTTTGTAGTCATGTTTCTACGGTATAAATTCTACCAGATATCTTGCTATGAACTGGATTAAAACTTAAGGAGTATAACAGCAGTACATGTCAGTCAACAACTTCAAACCATACCTTCTCAATTAAGTACTCTACTCAAAATTCAGGTGCAATGGGATGACCATTTCATAACTACTGAAAAAAGATACGAGGTCGAAAACATGAAATTTGATGACAATTCACCAAAAGTAATTTTTGTGACCAACTTCTCATCAACATTTTCGTGAACCAAGACCCCAAAGTTTAATTCCTCATATGTACAAGTGCAACGAAGAACGACATCCCGTCAGTGATTGGCTGAAATTTTCAAAGGGATTCTACGTGCAAATTACG
>WJFB01002654.1:0-17618 GCA_009870185.1 Pygmarrhopalites habei
AATACTGTACAAAAAAAATTCCTCCCTTCAGTGTGTGTCACTGTGTGTAGATTGAATAAAACAATGAAAAAACACTTTGACATTCTCTACATTCTAATTTTCTGAATTGTCAAACGATTGCTTTCACGACCCCTTCATTGACTCTCTCATCCTCATGACCATTTTTTTATTGTCGCACTAACACTATACTACCAGACTAAATACTCAAAATGTGCTACACTGCTACACTCGAACATCACGTATTTACTAGTAGTGATTCACTACTATCCACTGCAACAACTTAAACTCGTAAGTTGATGATTAAACAGTCAAACTTCTACCCAATTTAACACATCAATCACACACACACAGGGGGACACATCAACTCGGAGGAAAAAGGAAACAGCTACAAAACATGGACATCAACATCATCAGGATTCAAAGTACACACACACACACACACCAAAAGTCAAATGAGGATGAGAAAATCTGACAAGACACACCTTTAATTCAATAATAACAGTGGAACGAACATCACCCTCTCTTCATGTATAGATAATCAAACCAAAAGCAAAGCTTAAAAAACAAATCCAAGATTAATTTAATTTGTATGAATAACTGCAAATACAACGTACAACGTGAAACTATTTTAGCTGATGATCAAAACCTTCCCTACTCTTTATCCTTTTTGGAGGAAAAATCACTTCTAAAAATTACTCTAATGCTAACAACTATTTATTAGATATATTGTCAAAACACACACAAAAGAAATCTGACCAACAAAAATAAAACACAAGACCAAGAATTTTATCTGTGTATAGTATTTCTACACAACAAAAAAATGCTTTTAACTCTCTGTTTTCCTTCCTTTCCATTAATTAGCAGCATCTCTCAAATTTTAAATTAGGGAGTTGTGATAACTAATAAAAAAAATACTCCCACGCAAAAGTGCAATCAAGTGATATTATACAATGTGTTTGTGCTCCTTCGAAAAAAACATATATAGTGTGTGTATGTGGACAAAAAAGGGAATCCGCAAACAAATCTTTTTCGCCTCTCTCTCTCTCGCTATGTACAATATTTAATATTACCACTAACTCTCCTACACCTCATATATACATACATGTACTAATATGTAGTCAACCTTCTTGTTTGCATTCACACGCTACTTGAGAGTCCACCCACATATTGTTTATTATGTACACCTTGTCACTATTACATGTGCCCATGTGGCCTGACTGGCTGGAATTCTACGATCATGTATAAATTAAAACTGTAAACAACAAACAGTTTTTGAGAGAGTATTGTATATTTACAACTTTAGCTATCTGTAAGGACAAATGACGGAGATTAAAACCCATTTAGATGATTCCTTATTAGCCAACAACTTTTATTTAAATATATACTTTTTACACAAGAATTAGTCAATACAATCCTAAAAAAAATTCTCTAATGGATGACTCCTCCTCCATTATCTTCCTTCCTTCTACTTCTCTTGCTGACTGCTGTACATCAATCATCCTTAAATATTCTTCTCTCTCCATCCACATTCTTTGGTTAATAATTAGGTTGCAGCTCAAAATATCTCACCTTCACATGCACTTTAACAGGAAAAAAACAAAATTTACTTTGCTCTACTCTCTTTCTTACTACTACATACTCTAGAAGAACCTACAGAGTAGTAGTAGCAAATGTCACAAGTACACTTTGGTTCACCTTGTAAATCATCCCATTCTTATATTCTGTCTACAGTCAATAGATCCTAATTACATTAACAAAAGTGCAACTGCCAGTCTAATTACACAAGTTAAAAAAGTGTGCTTTTGTTCTTAAAAGAAGAGTTCCCATATCGTATCAGCCCGAGTTTGAGTTCATCTAAAAAAATGACATAAGAACTATATTTTAAAAAATCGACTTTACCTTCCACGTCCAAAAGGCGTGTCACTCCACAGTCACGTTCGGCAACAGAGAAAGCAGTTTCAAGACGATCTCGAGCATTACGCCGCTGAATACTGCGCCAGTCAATAAGGTCCGGACTGGAAGATCACCAAAATCAACAATTGTCATAAATGTCGTCAGCTTTTTTTACCATATCATATTTTTATAAATGTAAAATCTTAGTTACTTAATTATTAATTTTATTTTTTAAAAAAGATCTAACCGATTGCGATGTATTATTGCATTAAACGCTGCAGAAATAAATCAAACAAATAATTAGAATGTAAATTAATTTATACATTATTGACAAAAATATTAATGACAATTTCGTTGAAAAACTCACCTAATCCATCTCGCCAAGAATTTGTAAAATTATCAACTCTAACTCCGGGATATTTGGCAGTGCTTCGTTGAGCCCATTTTAACAGTGCATCTTTGGCAGACACATTTTCTTCCATGCCCACCACGATATCGGAAATCTGTATTTAAAAAAAAAGATTTCCGAAAATTAATAACCTTGAATTAAAATCCTTGTAAAATCCAAAGTACTGACATTTTTAAATGTAATCAATTTCATGCAATTGGCAAAAGAAATATGAACAATTTTCATTTCCTAAAAATAAAAATCTTGTCATTTTGATTTTAATAACAAGAGTGATTTGATTTATCCTGTGAGTTGTGTCCTCACATTCATGATGGAAGTTCCACCATTTTCAAAAACTCTTCTTTAATAATAAGCTTCCTCACATGTTGTGTGTTACTTGCATTATATTATTTTTTGTACATGCACATAATTATCTCAATAGTGCTCATAAGCATTAAGGTAGTAGTAGAGAGAAAGAACTATTTGAAAATTCTTGAACCTTTAGCTCATCATCGTCATTCCATCTTCATTGTGTAGTACAATGAAGAGCTGTCTTTTTCTCCCCTGCCTCTCATTCATCCTTCCCTTCTTCATAATAATAGTTGATAATACCTTACTCACACCCCTCATAAAATTAAGTCCAAAACTCCATGTGGTCAATTTGTTTCTTGGACCATAAGCAAGCAGTTTAAATTAGTATGCATCCTCTTCCCTTCAATCCTACCTATTCCCTCCATCTCATCATCACACTATGATTATACACAATAAACCCTACTCTTCTTCTTCTTCTTCAAAGTCCTAAAAACTCTAATGGTGAGAAAGAAATTGTTGCAAAAAAAACATGCATCAAATTCATGCAAGCATTTACAACACTATCAAATAACCCATCCTTCTCATTCGCTCTCCCGCTCACTTTTCCCCTATAAATTCATCCAAAAATAATATGAAATTCACTTAAAAAACCAAGTTACAAAAATTAAATGTAATGATGAAATCCTCTCCCCATAAATCATCATACTTAACCCTTGTTTTTTTTCGCAAAAATTTTTGCATCTTCCCCTATTACACTTGACATTTTCTTTACCCCATTAAATCTTTACATAGCAAGTTCACTTGTGTGTCTGACTGTAAATTCTGGAAAATCGACGTACAAGACATAACATTGGTTATCGTTTAAACTTGACCACTATAAATTTCTTTAGAAAGACGGAACATTAGAAAATGATGAGGATAAATACATTACAAAATACGAATGAAAGAAAATGTCCTGCTGTTCCAACTAAAACTAAATCAAAAGTACATAATATTACTCTCATACATAAGGCGAAAAAGACTCTCAAGACTAAGAGCGGCAGAGGGGAATGAAACATGACATGCCTCAGGGTGTCTCAAGTTGAGTGCTTAAGAAGAAGAGGAGTGAATATATTGTTGAAGAAAGAAAGAAAGCAAATTTGCACACATTGCAATCCTTGCATATAATAAATCCACACACACTCACTCTTCTGCTCTCTTCTTTTTAAAAACATCTTTTTTACTCTCAAACCTATACCCCTCTTTATTTCCTCCATGAGGGTTTCATATTTACTAAAAACCCCAATGGTCATAGTCTTATTACCAGGAAAAAAATCTTGTTCACATTCATTTATAAGATTATGTACATCTCATGTGGAGGAGGGTGAAGGTATGATTTGATTAGACCATTTACTTTATACTCATTACAAGATATGTATATATATTATATATGAATGTAAAGAGTTGACTGAGCTGCAAGCTGCACGCATCAAGTCAGCCGTGCACAAGTTCACAGCTGAAAAACTTTTTTTTCCCCTCTCTCCCAGGTTTTCAAACCAACTTTTCCCTCTTTCCACTGTATCCTCATTCCTCATCCCACAAAAGAAAAGATAAGTTACATTTATTTAACTTCTCACTATTTATTCTACTCTGTACCCACATCCTCCATTCTTCTCCTTCGTCTTTTCGTAATTTGAAGTATCAAGACCACCACTCAGTCAGTAATTCAAAGAATAATTACTGGTAATTTTAAAATCTAATACAAGAAAGTTTAAATAGTCCTAAATCTCAACCTTGAAAATCCAACCGAGTTAAATAGAACTTGTCTTTCTCTCATTCCATCCTTCTGTTTATATTATACGGTGCACCTCTGTGCACTTAAACTTATTATTGTAATTCTATTACAATTGTCAATTGAATGACTACACTACTCCTCACAACTGGACACATGAGAGAGAGATTAAGACCCAAAATGAACAACAACTACATCATCCTCAGGACACAAATGATATGTTTTACTACATGATACAGTACAACAAAATGAAAAAAAAGAAAGACACATTAAAAAGTTTTACTCTCTCTCTCTCTCCCCTTACATTTCCCTCACTAGTTCATTTCAATTTATAATGTAACTGCGAAGGTCGTCTCTTCATCATTATAATCGTCCGCATCTGAATGAGTGGACTGACAATACTGACATATTTAAGTAAATATATAATATATTTTTTTGCTCTGTCTCCACCTCTCTCCTTCTCCCTCTCCACTGTAGAATCTGGAATGCGCCATAATTTAGCGGAATGGTAATAATACGCTAGTGACAGCGAGCCGTATTAAATTAAATTTATCTTCCTCCTTGTATACATGGATATTTAAAACGTTCCTTGCTCATACTAATAATACAATTTTGTGTATACATACAACCTCCACACAAGGTTACAATAATAATCTGAAACATTAGCATTACTAAATCCTCAATCTTCTTCTTCTCCCTGCTGGCCAACAAAAATCCAAAGGCCAACTTAAATCTTACTACATATTTATATATTTTATGATGTGCAGTATTCTCATCCTCATCTTACCCTATTAGTAATAAGCTATTACCCATCCTCAATACTGAATACATAACACTTTCATTTTTCGAAACAAGAGAAAAATTGATGGTGATCTACCTTTTCCCTCATTTTGTGATCATCAAAGCGAGAGAGAAAGAATAAGAGATACACACACATGCACATAGACAGAGTGTAGAGATGCAATCAAAAAATGAACCGAGTGCAAGCAGGATGCAAAATAATCCTTGCAATTGCAAATTCTTTCCATGCACCAACATTTTATGACTCTCCACTCATTCCACCTACCCTTTCATAAAAAATAGTAAAAAAAATTCGTGTACAACACCTTAACAGCTCACTACTACAACCAACGTGTAGTCACCATTACATAATACATTCAAGTTTACAGAGATGAGAGAGCGAGACTTCTATTCAACAAATCCTGAGAAGAAATTCTATGGGTCATAAACACCAAGACAGTCGTTACTCGTTAAAGGCGTTCGTACAGGATCTTCCATTATATAAGAAAAAAGAAGAAGAATATGCCATTGAAAAGCAAGCAAAGAAGAAGAAGGAGAAGAGAAAAAAAAAAGTCAGACGGGTTAAAAGTCGATTATGTATTTAAATGACAATTTTTAAAATCATTTCTCTTAAGCTTAGCTACATAAATATGTACAAGTTGACATATAAACCGTGTTTGCATAAAGTCTAAACTAGTTACACTACAAGGTACCTACACAAACACACACTCCAACAGTCAAACAACACTCGCATATATTCCATGGTTAAATACGATAATGAGTAATCAAGAGAAAGAATCTTGAGTAGAGAAGTCCATCCAACAAAAAAATAATATGGCATTTTTTCAAAACATAAGAACACAAGACAAAAGTGTACGTCACAAGTCATTAAAAATAAAAATTACTTCATTCTCTACTTCCTTTGCTCATGACATGACTCAAAAAAAATATAAATAATAATAATATTATTATTTTGAACAGATAACAATGCATACCACCACCCACCCCCATTTCTCCACACGCTAATATCATCCCATTCTTTTCTTTCCTTCATTTTTTTCCACCATGTCAGTTTAGTAGATGTATGTTTTTAAATCATAACTTCAAAATCATTGTAATCATATCACACACACACATTCATACAGTTCCAAGTTATGACCCAACTTCATATATAAATATCTTGAATTTCCACCATCAACTTCAACCATGACCCTTCAAAAACTGTTTGATTATGCAAATAATAACCTTTAATAATTTTTCAAAAAAAAACAAACAGATTTCAATATAAATATTAACACACAACACATGTCTATGAAATATGTTAATGCTAGTAAATTTTTGGCATCCAAATGAATGCGTGTGGTAAATTGTACCCTTAATATACAAATACAATGTATGTTGGGTTGAGTATTGAGGTTTTCCATACGAATCATTAAAACTCATTTATACTACAATTATAAGTCCTGATCTTGTAATTTCAGGACATGTACAAATCACACAAACACACACCTCCCAACTGTTACTTGTGTGTATGTACAATGTTCTTGGACAAATACTCTCCAATGATCACACCGCAATCTGACATAATCATCATCCCACTATGTTTGAAACGTGAGACTTTTATCTAACCATATCGTCGTAATTTTGCAGAATTTAAATAAGCAAAATAAATAAAAGAAAAGAGTAACAACAATCTCTCTACAAATTCTCAAGTGTACAATGTACAACGACGAGAGAATATATGAGGGAGGAATGAATCCTATTTTCTCAACACCAAACTCCCTCCTCCCCTCCTGTATTCATGAATTCAACCACCACAAGAACCACCATCCCTTGTAGAAGTACAAGTACATAGTAGTAAAGAAAAGATATTGCATACAGCAGAGTCCAGTCAAAAACACAAACACACAAAAATTTGACTGCCCATTCTCCATCCTCCTTCTCTCTCTACTCTCTACTCATCCACTTGACAATCAACATTATTATTCTGTACGATTGTGTGTGTTGCACACACACACACACTCTCTGATAAGAAGGTACTACATTCAAGATACAAAACACCATCTCAGATGAATCTAATATCATTCATATTATACAACACAAAAGACACACTAGCAAACCAGGTATTTGGTCTCAAGTCCCTCAATCTCATAAAATATGATAGCAAATAATATCATCAAATAAATCTGATCGTATGTATATATACGTTTTATGCAAAAAAGTACAGAAAAGTCATAATAGTGGTAGTTATCCTAGTCTTCTAATCCAACATGAATATACTAAACCTGCCACAATCTACCAAAAACAGCAAAAAAAACAACTGAAGCCATTCAACTAAAGCCAGCGGCAGTATAATAAAGACACGGAGAAGTAGAATCAGAGAGAGAATACAGCAGAGAAAGAATTACCCATGAAAATGGATCATTCATGTCTTTAACCCTGACTAGAGTTAGAGTTAGAGAAGAATAATGATTTTTACTACTGTCTAAATTTTTATAAACGGATCATCAAATGTCACCTTTTGACTCCACTAAAATACAAGTACGAGAGTCCTCCCTTCAATCTGAGAATTTTTTCAAAAAATCAAACTTCACTCTGTAATACAGAGTCTGTATGCAAATCGTCAATTAGATATTCGAGAGCACATTCTCCATGAATATTTTTTTTGAAAAATATATAACCCTCCTTCCCAATAATTCCCAATCCCTCCCAATTGTTTCCCCAACACAAAATAAAATGTAACGATTTCCAAACTACAAAAATATATTCCATATTAATGTAAATTTAAATTTAAAATTCTTATATACTTATAGGTGCACATGAATGTTGTGTGTGTGTATCTCATGTATATATATACCTTCTTGGACCGTTTTGCATTAGATTCTTTATAATAATTGTCATCCCGTTCAATCATTACATTTCTTTCTCTTGAATGATGGCCATTATTAGTTGGTGGTGATGTAGTTCCATGATCATCAACTAAATTTAAACTAGCTCTCGTTGTATGTTTCTTCTTTTTAAATTCTGAACCACCCACCCCTTCATCCACTTGTTCCTCATCTGTTGTTGTACCCCATGGAGTACTCCGAGTCACCCTCTGTGTCGTTACATAGCGTTGAGGCCCCGTCGTCGTCGTTTCCTCTTCTCCATCTTTCCCAGTTTGAGTGACGACACTCTCAGTCACTGATCTTTGTTCTCCTCGGGTCAACGTAGTTGTTTTTCTTATAATTTTCCTTGTGATAGACTTGAATCCACTTTTCCTATTCACTCTATTCACAGCTGAGGCAGTCCCATGAGATTCAGTATTAACTAGTCGTTGTGTATGAACTCGATGTATATCTGACCCTTGATAGTCCCGACTGTACTCTAACATTTCATCATCTGGTTCTTGATTCACCGCATCTGGGTCAGCTTGTTCCCGTGCGGCTTGAATGAAAAGCCGAGGACCCCGAACAAATTGATACATTGACATTTTCTCTTTTGACTATGTCTTGCAATGTGTATTTTTCTTATTTTTACATTTATTTTATCAGCACCAAAAGTCCTTCATTTTTTCCCCCAAAAAAAATTTCGATTCCTTTGAATTAATTACTTTTCTTCAAAAATCCTCCTACACTCATTAAAAGGAGAACAGTTCGCTTTCAAAACCATGATCATATTCCATCCTTTGAATTGTGCTCACAGAATGACTGTCTTGATTTTTTTTCCTCTCTCTCTCTCTCACTTCCCCAAAGCGCCTCAAAACTCCAATTCATTCAAGCGTGTGTGAACCGTGTGTATAGTATTGAGAAACGGTATGAGCAGGTTTTTAAACTCAATCCCTTATAAGGGCAATCACCACCACGAGAGACAGACAAGCACAGGACACAGCACGTACACACTCAGTAAACCGAGTTACCATGAGAAAACTTTCATCTCTCCAAAAAGCACCTTTTTCATCATCATATCCCCATGTTGTGATGATTCTCTATTTGGAATTTCAGGAGAAAAAAAAATTTGAACATCAATTCCTCTTCCTTCCACTAATGTTCAACAACATCAACTAAAAAGAAGAACAAGATGAAAATGTACAACTTTATTTCTTTTTAAATATTTTGTCCGCTTTGATCCTATTTGATTATACACAAACACCGACTGCACTACACTGTAGTAAGTAACTGCCGACAGAATAGACAGACACCATTCACATTTTTGAACCACACAATCTCCTCCGAGCAACTCCAACACTCTTTGAACAACACTCTTTTTGGACTCCCTCTCTCTCTCACTTAAAACCTTCTCCTCACTGCTCCTTCCAATCAAGATTGCGAAGATTATTTACAAGAAGTATCATAGAGATGACGGAGGAGAGTGAGAGAGATCTTTTTTAAACACAACTGACAAGGAATCCCCTCCTCTCTCACTCATCATTATCCTCATCACCACCCGTTAAAATCAATTACTAAAAATATTCTCAACAAATCCCCTCCTCCTTCCACTTGCCAAATCCATCTCATTGATATCTATGTCCTTTCACAAGTACAAATGTTATTCTAAGACTTGATCCACATTACACACACACACAAAACCCCTCACATCTCTGTCACTTGAACATGTGTCTAATGTGTGTGTGTGTGTGAAACAAGGATAAGAACACGATGAGAAAAAAATTCAGTTCGTCAGTCAGCTGTGCACTCGCATTGATTTTTTTTGAAATTTCCACTTGACACTCCAGTCTACCACCAACCGCCCTATTATGATAATTATATCCGAATCATAATCAAGATATTTGAGTACAAAATCAAAAAGAGTAGTTTAGATAAGAAAATCCCAACACAATAACAACGACGAGGACGATGTATCACTTCAGGACGACCATCACACATTCACTTGACATCACCAACTGATTAATGTTAATCCCTTCCTCCCGTCCTAGTCTCTCCTCTCTCTCACACACTTAATATATACACAGTCAAAAATTCAAAGTGTGTTTGTGTTGCTATTTTTTTTAGATGACGCTCCGCTAATGTGTATAGTAGTAAAAATAAATAGCCTCTTACTTAATCTACATACACGACACACACCATATATATCTCCTCCTCCTACTCCTCCTAACTATGATCAACTCATCGTCAATAATAGATTTTTCTTTGAAAGAACGTCACACTGCCACTCAAACTATACAACAACTGTGTGTGTGTGTGTGTAATGTTCCTATACACTATGATGGCAATGCAATGCATTGCTCCTACTTTGCAGTTAGACAAGTTGATGACTATGAAAAAGAGAAGGAGCAGGTACGAATTTTAGAGTCTCTCCTCCACCGTATGTCTGACAATCCTACATGTATACCTATTATGACATGAAAACTACTACTACTACGAGAGAGTAGAGTAGTGAGTACTGAGTAGTATATAACTTTAATACCTGTATGGAAGGCCATGTTCCACCGGCGGAACCCCACCAACTCTCTTTGCTTTTGTCACTAGGAAACCTCACTCTCTGTACATCATTCTATCCTATGTCTCTCTCTCTCTTCTTTGAAAAATGTGAATGTACCAGCATACACCCCCCTACAGCATTTAACTGTAGATATTTCAACTCAAAAGTCTTAATTGCATTGTTGCGGAAAAAAATGTCAACTCAAAGTACAACCAAGGACACATTTTGCAATGTACACATTCCCCCTTTTTATCAGATAACTCGTCAGAATCCTGCCCTACAGACTAAAAAAACCAATACGGAATCGCCCAAAAAATGTCATCTTCAAATAATGACAAATTTTTGAATGAATGATGAAACTTAAAATAAATACTCATTTTTTCATTTTTTGAGTCAGCAAAAAATCTTCATCATCCTTTTAAACCTAATGTGTATATTTGTCCACATGTCCCAAATTCAATGGGAAATGAGTAAAATTTCATAAACCGGATACTCCAGCTTCTCATTCAACAGTGAATGACCCTCCCTCGTGAACAATCATCCCAAATGCCTGTGTCTACGAATGTTGCACTTACAAACCAAAAGAATAACCACCCCTTCTTCCTACCCTCATCTCTGTTAATGCCAGTGTGTGTACGTGTGTACTCTGTGTGTGGAGATAATACCTACCTGTACACACGACTGTAGTTGGGGGATGCAATCCCTCGACTGCTTAAAATTTTCTCATCATCATCCTCCATACGAACATTCGTTCGTTCATAACTGTGCTCTCTCTCTCTGGTAATAATGATGATACCTATCTCCCTATATATCCATACTCACTAATATTTCTTTATATATCCTGTATAAGCTCGTGGAACAGGGGGTGTGTTATATATAGACAGTTTTGCATAGGTATATTATTTTTGAAAAAATATTGCCACATGTTCCATCATACATTCCAAATTCCAATGCATTAAGAGTACATATTTACAATCCACCCTCACTTTCATTCAGATATATCCTTAGCAGTGTATCCCCTCACTCTCTCTCTCTCCAACAATTCTATCCTAACTTCAACATCCTTTAAACCACACAGCTCCATCCAGAGAAAATAAACTCAAACTCCCCCAAGTCATCACAATAACACAATTTTTACCTACATTCAAATTCCTTTTATATATCCAGTGGATTATATCCTCTATCCACCCACAACAATACACCATCCACGTTAAACTTTAAACCAATTCTCTGAATGAAACTACATTATGACACTTCACTTACATTTTCCGTACTGTCAACAAACACATACCAGTCAGTATTTGTCACTTTTAAAAAAATGTAAACACACTGTGTTCATATTTCCGTTAAATCAGTTAACAGCAGTACTAACTCTCAATTACCATTCCCCATAAACTATGACATATGACAAATGTAAAGGAACCAAGTTTAATAACGATAAGTATTTACCATTTCAAGACAGAAGAGTAAAAAATCATCCATTTTGTCTCTCTCTTCGCACTGCATGCTTACTTATATATTAATACAATTGTGTATATTTCTAAAAAAATCACAATTTCATTTCAAACTCCCTATCCTCATACAGTGGCATGAACATAATACATAGTTGCTGACAAACCATGACCGATTACATGATATATTATCAAAATAAAAACATTCCACATGACCTCAAAATAAATAAATAAATAATAACAAATTTAAACTTTTTTCAAATTGAGGTTAGACCCAGAAAAGAGAAACAAGTCAGTCACTACTGTCTGGCATACACTGCCACTGCCACACAACTGTTTCTGCACGCCTATTCTCTCCTTTTTTGAATCAAATCACACAAAACACAATGTAATGACTAGAACAAATCCCGGTCGCCGGCTCACGCTACACGATTAAGGATAATACAAACATATCTTAGTATAACCTTCCCTCCACCACCACAATAAGAATGACACACACTACACACAGTAGCCCAAAAAAAAGTCACTTCAATCCACAGTCTCTTCCCCACACCACCAAAAATTTGTAATTTTTAGCACACTCTTCACTATCCTGTCGATCCCTATTTTTTGTCCCTCACTTTATTCACAATGTTAATTTACTCTTGATTTTTTTTTAAAAAATAAAAAGTCACCGGAAACCGGCCACCAACGTCAATGACTGCTACATTGGCAATCAGGAAAAACATTTCAACTGTCCCTCTCTCTCCACATCACCTCACTCACATTAACTTAATGTCATCCACGATTAACTTTGACAGTTCACCATTTACACAAAACACTCCTTTTCTCTCCCACCACCACCAACACCATCACCAAAAAATATGTGCAGTCAAAAATACAAGCATCACATCTTTCCTAAAACATCTTACTTATATCTTCAATTCTCCCAACTATACTGTCCACACACAGACATACACTGTCCGTCACCCTATTTTACTAATGACGAAGATCGATTGAGAATCCCCTCATTTCCCTAGTGTGTCCACAAACCAATTAATTTTATTACCCTTACACACGCTCTATCATTCTAAACACACACACACACTGGGAAGGCAAAGCCGAGAAATTAAAACTCCATTTTAGTTTTAACTTTAACGTCCCTCAAACACAGCACAAACAGTCCCCCCTCCCCAAAAAAACACGTACACAATCACACACTGGAAGTAGGTAGGTAGACATCAAAAATCAATGAATGAACAATCGGAACAATGAATCCTGTAAGTAAAAACACACACACATACCAACACCAACTCCTATATATATTTATTGGGTATGTGTAATGTGTTTGTAAATCACTGGTTCAATTCTATTATTTCTCATGATTTATTTCCTATACTCTATCTCCCTTTTATAAACCATAATAAGACCGTCCAGCTGTGCTTTAAAAAATAAATATAAACTGTGTGTACTACGTGAAACACTGTAATAGTTAAATTTTAACCATTTTAACACATACGAAATTTGTGACAAGTGTTTTTCTTCATTTCTTTATCAAACTCCAATATCATATATAAGCAGGTTTTAACCTATCTTATCAGCTCCCTCTTCCTCCCACTGATATTACATAATATGGTCAAATCAAAACGAAAGGGAAAGATGTTTTTAAGCTATATCAGCTGAAAGTGAATTCATTCATACCATAGTACTCATCACCCTCTCACCGACTGTCTATCTCGCTCTAGTTTCCTTATATAAACATATCATTTATCACCAAACTAGCCAAAAACAATTTGCAACAAGTCTTTCAGTGAGTGTGCGCGCTGTTTTTTTTGCGAAATGACAAAACAATTCGACTTGTCATTTTTTTAAAAAGAACACGATAACAGGAAGAATACCAAATGTCAAGTTAACATAATGTGTGTACTCTCCACTCCCCACTAGAAACAAATCTCCAATGTGAATTGCAGATACATTTTTAGAAATATAATTGTGCACATAATTTCTTTAATTAAAAAAATCATGACAGCATCCGGAAATAAAAGAATTATTACGCTAGCATCCTCCTCCTCCTCCTCCGTAGATTTGAAAAGTGCATTCTGGAGTAACCGTTCATCCTCTCCCTGTTCGTAAGTATACCCCATGGCAGCCATGCCTATCAAAGCAGCAGCTCCAACTCCAACTAATCTTCTCCACGAAGAACGACCTCTTCCTCCTCCTCCTTTTCCTGGGTCACTACTCCTTCTTTCCTTCCCTTGTAAAATTCTACTTGGACTAGCATGACTATCATCATCAATCACTTGAATCTGTTCATGGAGTGTAGGCCGAATAGGCATTTGGTCACAACCATGGAGTTTCACAGTCTCATCATCACAAACCATTACCCGGCTATTAGTACTACTACGAATGTCATTACTTTCACATTTAATCTCACTCCACTTCTCCTTAATTAGGGTCGTAGTATTCGTGGATGTCGTTGTCGATGTCTCAGTATTCTCTATTTTGTACTCACTTTGATTAGACCCACTTGACGTCGTCGCATTATTATCACTTTTCCCATCACTCCCACCATAGTTACTACTACTACTCCCTCCTACAGTTCTTCTCCTCCCTCCCCTACTCCTCTTACTATTACTATTATTACTGAATGATGATGACTCCCAATCACACCTCACTACATTTTGACTTCCAGTCAAATCACTCACTGACACGCGAGTTGATCCTGGAGGAGACTTCCCACCACCACCTCCTCCACCTTTTCTTCTCAAAAATAGAGCATACAGATTCCACAAATTCTTTGACATTTTCCCCCTCATTCGGCTCTAATTTCCAAGTGCAATAAATAAAATATACTATTATAATATCACTTAAAAAATCACAGACACGACACACTCTCCTTTGATTACGTCAAATCCAAGAATTGACATTCACATCTCTCATTCACAGGAGAAAATGGGATAGAAATCTTAAGAGACGACGATGTGACTTGTACACAGTCCTTTCTCCCTCTCAATTCAACTCACAAATGGTTTGTCCTTGTTCCTCATTTCCCCTCCTACTTTCTCTCTCTCTGCTTGACAATCTCAAGTCCGAAATACAATGTGAATTTCAATGGACCAACACACGTACGTCTTGCCTTATTTCACATATATAATGGAAAATCAATGTATTCTTAACTGCCACTATGCCGGCCGGTATAAAACACATAGGTTAGCCATGAGTATGTGTGTATAGAAAACAAAAAACTTTTATATATCTATATATATAACAAACACTACAGTCCTTGTATATCCTTGTAGTAATTTTTTTACTACAACTCAAAAAACTCTTAAAATCCTCTTATACCCAGGGTTGACCAAAACCACAAAAACAATGACCAGAGTAGTCAGAGTTCACCACCACCTCACTTATGATAAATATAAATAATAATAATACTAAAAAAGAGGGGGGTTGAATAACTACACCACTTATACACTGTACACAAGTTTACAACACATACACACACAATGATAAATATCTGTCACTCGAGTGTACTGCACAGGTATTCCACGTAAAAACGGCTGACTATACACGTTCACGATAATTTTATATAACAAACATTGAGGAGAGAGATTGTCACACAAATCACCATATATACCCATAATATTGGAATATCAAAAAATAAGGTTCACTCTCTCTCTCTCTACTCTACACACACACATTTACAAACTAGGATTGTAGAGTATAGGAGGAGTGAGAATGAAGGCTAAATTAAAACTGGTGTAAAAACCCTCATCATTTCATTATCACTGCACAATTCGAACCAGCGTCAGGTATCAAAATACACACACACAAATAATAATTCAAATATTACTTCAACTCTACAACTCAATCCCCTCCCCTACATTATTATTATTACAATTTACAATATACACTAAGTAACATCATCATCATCGTCAGCTCTAAAAACATCTTCCTTCACAGATAGACATTATCAAAGGTCAACACAAATACCTCAACAGAGCTCCCCATATCTAAACAATATGCATACAACAACAAAAGAGTTTTACATTCAATTCTGTGATCCATCACGTTAAAAGTGAACAAACTAGTGGAACAACAGCATCAAACATCCATAATTAGTGCTTCCATACTACAAACAAGGAATATATAACGACAAGGGAGAAAAAATGTATGTTTTTTAATTCTTTCACTCCCCCATTGTTGATTTTTTCCAAAAAATTAAAATTCATTAATTTACCCCAACAGTCCCATGTTCTTTTACATTTTCTACACAAATTCACACTAACTAAACTAACGATGAACGCTCCCTGATTTCCCATTACAAACTCTCTTCTATTTTTCAAAAAAAAACAACAAACAACAACAAACCTCACTGTGTGTCTACAATGTTGTGTTTGTACATTGCACTTAAAATCCTTTTCATCATACACTAGACACATGAGCAAATTTTAATTATCGTCTGTGCTCATATCCATGAATTTTTCCCTTGTCAAGAAAAAACTACAACTGCAAATCTTTCACAAACTGTGTACACAAACACGTCTAATGCATCCACATCCACCAACACGATACTCATCTCTTTTTTGATCCTACCAAATGAAATGTATGATGTTGAGAAGACAGGAGCTACGAGGCAATTTCACGTTTAACTAATGTAAACCCTGACATTAATTACAACAGACACATTTCGATCCGTCCCAATCTCAATCCTTGTGACAGCAAATATGAAAAACTATCCATTATTTGTATAGGTATCAGAAACGTAAAATATGGGCTAGGCTCCTTTCTTTGTTTTTCAAGATTTTTTCCTCCTCTACTCATCACACTCTTATCCTACTTATCTTTTAACGACTATTCAAAAGTCAATTAATTTTTAAAAAAAAAATGTTCACTCTATTAAAATTCAGAATTGCATAATTTCCCCTTCTTTACGCCGCGGAGAGAGAGAAGCTCAATTAAAGTTAAACAGTACTGGTCTGGAAAATACTACTAGTCGCATGTCCTCAGATAGTTAAAGATGGTAATAGGGAAAGCAACCTTGCAATTGTCATAATAAAATACAAATAAAATAATTGTTTTCAAACATCCATTCCCTCTTGTACACACACGGTAACACACACACACATGTATGAACATTGGAACCACCTGGCACTCACTCTCATCGTTCGTTACAAGGAAAGGAATCAAAATAAGCTTATAAATACAAATTTGGACCAAAAATAACACAAAATACTCATGGATGACGTTCCTCACCTCAGCATGTGCCTACATAAAGCATATTATGTACCGTTCAGAATTCTCTTGTTAAGTCATACATTAATCAGTTGTTGTAGAATTCCCGATACAACTCCCTAGGTGTCACTCACGTTTTCCAAGAAAAACTGAACGAGATGAAACAATTCATGTTGTTCGTTTAGTAAATGGTAAAGGGTTAAATAAGCACTTTTGGACTATCTTGTGTGATGTATCTAAAAGGTGTTTCAAGAGAGTTTAGACCCCACGTGTTCAAAGGTCGGTACAAATTCGAATATTGGTGATGCCCCGTTCTCCAAGAACGTTGTTTGATAAAGGGATTAACCAAGAACAATACGTTCTGAGGAAAACACATGTGGAAATGGAT
>WJFB01002655.1:0-17613 GCA_009870185.1 Pygmarrhopalites habei
GTTATCTTAGAACATCATTACGAACGTGCCCTGTCAATTTCAACTTGTTTCGTGACAAAGAATTTTGAGGCTGGAGATAACTGGGAGAACGACTCATTGTAGTAATTTAAAGATACTATCTCACCTGAGTCAAATGGAAAAGAATGTAATACTTCATATTCGACCAATCCTTCTCCTGGTACAGCGACGCGAACATATTGTGGAGTCCGCTTTAATAACTTGACTAAACGAAAAAGATGATCAAAAATATGAAATCAATCAAGTACAAATAGTTTATAATAACATTCAATTATGCAAAGCATCATCGAGATCAGAAATTACCAGAGTACGCATATGCTGCTTCGACAAGGGCTAATTCATCCGGAGATTCGGCTTCAAAAATGGGTCGAAACTCCGAAGGAGATGAAGTGGGGGATGGAGAAGGTTGACTAACTTGTAATGTTTTACTAAAACGAGATAAAAGTGGAAATTGTGGAATTTGAAGAAATCTCGGACGTTGAGCAGGTGATTCGGTCGGGGTTCTAGAAAAATTAATCCAAAATTCTAGTGAACACATTCAGGTTAATCTACTTGTTATACTTGATAAAACATGCATTAGGAAACTAACGTTTCATTCGAGGATGATATGGGGGAAAGGGGTCTGGTAGGTAACATGTCTAAAAGCCTATGTCTTCGTTGCTGCGGATTCGATGTTTGATGCTGTGGTTCCTGCTGCTGTGCTGCTTGTATATTAATACTTGATGAATTTGTTGGTGTAGTCAATGAATCATCTGTGTCTTGATGATACTCTATGAGAAGTGTACATTGGTCTTGGGAGGAACTCTACAAGATAAGTATATACATTGCAGTATATTATTAGCATTTTGTTAAACTAGAAAAGTGTCATTTCCAGGAATTTTATGATGAATTATTTTGAAAGAAATTACGCTAGTCATGGATGTATCAACTGTTTCACGAATGGGAGAAAGTCTACTGTATGTAGCCTGGCCAGGTTGTTCTACAATCAATCCACTAGCATTCATCTAGAAAAATAATGTAACAACCCTAATTAAATACATATTCTCTCGAACGGCTTCGTATATTTCTATCATATAAAGGATAGTTAAATCTCACCTTGTCATGATGAGGATACTTAGCTACGACCACCTAAATATGTTAAAAACATTAACTAGGTTGTAGTTTGGCTAATTCGATAAAACTCTTTACACTGACATTGACTGTTTCATTGAATGTCATTTTAAGAATAAACCTAAAAAACGTACCGTATTACACACAGCCAAAACCATGAAGAAGTCATGTATACGTTGTGCCTGAGGCGTGAGTTGTGGACCCCTTTCAATTCCTGATTCTTGTGAAAGTTGTAAATTTTGTTGTCCCAGAAGCTCGTTTAATAATGAATTGACCTAATAAGAAAACATTCAAATTGATGATAATTGAAAACGAGGTTAGCCTCGTCGTCTAGTATGTACTACTTCTCGAATATTTTGAGGAAGTAAAGAACTAGAACCAAGTTTTAGGTTTAAGGATGGAGGAGAATTACTTAGCTGGAACCAAGGAAGAAAAAAGTCGCAAACTTATCAAATATTTATTTACCTTTATAGGTGGTGAACTTGACGTCTCGCTTCCTGACATCTGCAAATGCAATGTCATTGTGAATCATTTATGAGCAACATGGACTAAACTGAAAAGAGCATACTGACACACAAAAGGCATATCGTAATGTGTACATATATATGAAAAAACTCACCAGTTCCACTGGCGACAGTTCTGGATGATTATAGTCTATCCCATCAATAGTACACCGCCGAAAAAGCATCTTGTTCTCAGTAAGCGTTCCAGTCTTGTCAGAAAACACATACTGAATCTATAAAGAAACACCAACATGAATAACGCATTCCAAACCATACAAGCAGTACATACTCTTATGTATAATGAACCTTCAATCAAACCTTCTGTCAGTAAACTCATGAACATATTTGTTACAATTTTGTCCATCAATATTTTTGAAATTATGTATAGTCAATTTCTTTGGCGGCAATCAAGTGACACAATAATTGTAGGTTATGAACACAGCCTTTACCTGCCCAAGATCTTCACTTATATTTGTTGCACGGCATTCAATTCTTTTATTTGTCTCAGGATCAAAAAGCTCAATGTCGTTTTGAATGTGATAAATTTGCATCAACTTGGTCAGTTCGATCGTTACATACAACGAAAGTGGTATCATGACCTAAAAAATAGAATTTTACATTACACATTAACATATAAATCCTTGTCATTTAAGAAATTATCGCAAACCATCTAATTACATAGTACACAAAACGAGCACACAACCTGTAGAAGGATGATAAAAGTGAGACAGCTCAGGCATGCATTTAGGAATGATGGGTCCTTGTAGTCTGGAAGAAAAAATACTTCACCAGGGAAGGAAAGTAGCCACAGAACATTTCCTGTAGCCCCAACGATCTATAAATTATAAATTGTAACTTTCTTGTAATTGTCATGTACATAATTACAACCTTTATTGTAGGACAACAAAGGAAGTAAATTTTATTAAATCTTTCAAACAAACTCAAACAAAGAATAGAATAGTAGCTTACGCATAGCACGGCTAATATCATGACACACCACACAACTTCAGTGTTCATCTACATTGAAAATTATAATACACAAAAGTAATAAGTGATAGTACGCTTGATACACTGTGTAACGAGTTGGTATATCGTCTACGTTTTAAAATTACATACATTTGTAGTATAAAATTAAGACAGAAATGACTGTACCAAATGTTCAACACTAGTTCGCTTATGGCGAGGACCTCCATTGTTTAACATTGCCTTTGTTTCCCGACCTTTTTGTGCAAAGAATTATAAATTGAGATGAGCATCTTAATCGTATATAATTGAGAGACAACCTATCTAAACAAGAACAATATGCTAATCTTACCAGCGTAAACTACGATTCCTTTTGATTCCAGAGAGAATTAAAAAAAAATACCAAAAACACACATCATTAACATCAACATCACTAATGGATAAACACGAAATTCCATCATGTTCACAAATTAGAGTTCATCATGAAGCAGGTCACAATAATTGAGAGTAAAAAACGTGTACAATAAAATTTCTACAATAAAATTTATTTTGCCTTCCGACAACTTGTCCATCAAATTTCAATATTACTAGCCGTAAGATATGATTAACGTCGATCAAGTTGGCAATAAACATATTTGCAAACTTACCCTCAACAAAGTCAGTATTTTTCAGTACACAGTCTCTCAATAAAAGGTTTTCTTTCGTTACAGGCACTTTCACACCTAAACGATAATAAAAAGGATTGGTTTTTATAAACTATTAAATACCTTCAATACTGTACGTAAGTACTAAAATGCCAGCTACTGCATCTCAATTACTAAAAACAATTTTACCGTTAGGATGAGTGGTGCTCCCAGTGAAGTGATAAATTTTTGTCGTGGGTGGCCCGACTTCAATAGTAGATCTAAATTCGTGAGGTTGGAAATAAGAATTCTGGAAAAATGCATAAAATGAAGGGAAAAATTAGGAAAATGTTAAATATTTTCATGAAAAAGTTATTCATTAAGAAAATAACCCTCATTAAATGACGAAATATGTAGATTGACAAGAAAAAAGCAAAAGTCTCGTAGGATGCAACCGAATTTTTAAAAATTAATGCTACATTTCTCAAAAATGATTTCTGACTTTTCATGTACTATGTACAATAAAGTAGTATGTACATACATGCTATGCCTTCACAAACAGTAGTCGTATTATATATTCATTTATTTTCTAAACTCACGTTGTCTGCAAATCCTCGAATAACTTCACGTTGTTTCAAATTACTTTCACCATCAAGATTACTCGTTTCAATGTAACATAGGCCGTTTGGGTCGTTGGTTCGTAATACTAGAAAAAGTATCGCATTACATTTTGTAAAAATTAATAAAGCAGATAATCTTCATATCTAGCATCATTCAATTAAAAGAATTAGACATTGTACCTAAAATATCTGCTGGAATCATCTCATCGCAACTCAAATGAACTGTGGACAACAAGGGGTTTATTATGTAGGATAACAATGTGTACTCACAACAAACCAGCCCAATTATACAGGTAAAAATATCATATCAAATACACACAACAAAACCTGAGACAATCATCATTCTCATTTCTAAAATATTTAAGCTGAAAAAAATACGTACCCAAGTCACCCACTCTCATTTCTTTCCACATGACTTTTGTGTATTTCCCCAACTCTCTGTAAAATTGATTTGTTCAATAATATGTTGTGATTTATTTGGTTTGCAAAAATGATTACTACATACATGAATACTAAAAAGCATTCATTGGAAGTTTCATATGGGACACGCAACATCGCCGGACAACACTATGCATCATCATGAGAGGAGAATGAGGAGGATGAAGAGAAAGAACTCGAGAATATAGTTTGAAAAAAATATCCCCCAACTACAAATTGAAATTCATCATGAATTTGCATGCATGATGAGAGCTGAAACTCTCAATAATCACCATTTCGTGCTGTTGGCTACAGTAGTCTTCTTCTTGGCCTACTACATAATAATAATGAAGGAGTTCCTGCACAGTGTGCAGTGCACACACACAAACTACCCTAAACCATTTTTTAAAAAATCTGAACCGCATATAGGCACATAATAAAAATGACAAGAAAAATATAAAAAATATATTATAGGTTAATTTTGTCACGCTGCTCATAATTATAACTATTTAAATATATGCGGTGTACTACACACACTCACGTACACGAGAGACTCTGAATACTTTCCCTGATGGTTTCGTTATTATTTACTACTACTATGATTCATATGACGGCAAATGGGAAAATTCTACATGGACATGCAAGCTATTCTACCTTTAAAAAGAGTGCAGACCTTGAGTACAAAAGTGTACACTGTACAAAGATTACATTATACTATAAGCACCGATAAAGGCTTGATAACTGCACACTTTAATGTCCTTGTCCGTCTCTCTGTCTATTGACAGAATGGTTCAGCATTTATAGAGTGCAAAATATCTGTCTCTCTATAGACGACACACACTCCGTAATTTGACAAATTCTACAATAACTAGACCTAGGCCTACATACCTCTATTGCATACAGGTAAGTAGGTAAAGTATGTATACACTCTGGACTCAAAACATACATAATATGTAAAATATAATTTTATAAGCGATTATGTGGAGAAGACTGAGAGTTTCTCAATCGATTGAGTGTACAAATCGAATAACCATGACGAGTATTGATGAGTTTGCAAGTGGGGGTAACGGTGCGGTGTACATTAATTATGTAAGGAAAAATGTTGTCTATGCACAAATACACAAAGGAGAGTGACAAGTTGACATATTACGGACAAGAAAAGAAGAAGAGGAAGAAAGGAAGAGAAAACATGTGTGAATTACTGACCTTTTGTAGATCCGACAAGTAGAATTATTAATACGTTTATCGCTGTTACAAAAACAAACAAACAAAAGGTTTTTATGGCTCAATTTTTACTAATCATCTTTGGTAATGAATTTCATACCAACGGAATACTAATTTTAGTCAGATTTGTTGCAATGCAATTGCACAGCAAATTAACAAAAGAACACTATAATATGAATTAATTGCCTTCAATTTCATCTAAATCAAAATTTTCAACTAACCTGCGATGTCTTCTTCGATCTTCAAACAAATCTTTCAGTGCTGTCACCCCGAGCACAAACATTACAGGAAGCATCGCAACTGAAATACAATATAAAAAATGCCAACAATGAACTGACTGTTTCATTTCAATTCTCATCTAGCTATGCAGAACATAAAATAATAAACAATATAAAATAAAATTACTGTTAAAACACCAAAACTAACATTACACACATATTTAAGTAAAATTAGATAATTCCTTACTTTCCTTCCCAAAAGCACTAATTGCGGGGATCCAATTAAGGAGAACAATTGAAATAAAGTACAAATTTGCGAATCGATGAAATTGTTCAAATAAATTTTTTGGTAGGAATGAGATAGCAGTATATTTTGTTGTCCTAATGTGATTATTTGGATATTGTCCATTTGGATGTTCATTCAGAGGAGTATTTTGTGGGACGCACAAATTTGGTACAATTATTCTAGTTTTTGAGTCTTCTTTGACTTCACGACGCCAAAAGAAAAATTTGTTTTTTATTGTTGCTTTATTTTGTCTTAATGTGTAGATGGACTCGGATCTGGACGCTTGCCGGGAGTGGGTTGGCAAACGTGTCTGTATTGAAGAAAGAATAAACAAACCTATCATTGAATTATTGGCTAAATCATATGATGATGATTTGTCGATTTCTCATGATTTTTAAAAATTTGGAAACTACATTATTATAATGTAAAGGAGGAGACAGTTTGTTAAATATTAATTTATAAAGTATAAAACTCACCGAAGCTGTTGGTTCATAAATATTGGATTCACGTTCAACATGACCAGGGGGTAAAATAAATTCTGTCTTGGAAGCAGTGCGATTATGTCCCTTTAAATTATTTTGATCTTCAATTATTTGTCCATGAGAAGCAGCTCTAGTGTGTCCTTTTTTGAGAACTGACGGAAGTTGTGAAATTGTTGAACCACTGCCTCCATGACTAGCACTACGATTGTGGCCTTTTTTAATAGCTGATTTGGGTGGTAATTTTGTCAAGGGATTAAAACTACTACCACCACCACTACCACTGGAAGTTATATTTGGAGAACCCGTAGTACCACCGGTTAAATTAGTTGAGGGTCGATATGAAAAATTTTGACTGTGTAATTTTTGTTCTGCTTCAGATCCAAATGCGTAGGTTCCTACACCAAGTGACAAGGTTTTGGCAAAAGGAGCTTTGAGTTGTTTTGATGGAATTTCGTGGGTGGTCGTAGTAGTGGTGGTGGAAGGCATTCTTGGATCTGAACCTGACCCTACCGTTCCACCAGTAGAACTGGAATCCATTAAACCAGCCTGGGATTGAGGTATCTCTGTTCTCTCTTGAGAGCAGCACAGCGGATCGGGAACGGGAAACACATAGGTTAGAGTTGACAACTGCTCTAAATGACCGGACATTATTCATCTGTTAAGCAAAAAGAGGGATGAGGGGGTTAAATTTGACAATCATCATCAAAGTCTGAACATATTTTTTTTATCTTTTTCACTGTCACATACGTATCAGCCACCTCAATACATCCGATTAGATTACACATTTACGAGTCACTCTCACTTATCCATATTTCATATCATCATCCTTCCTCACGTCAAACAACAGTACACAAACATTTAAACTACTAGACACACTTTTGACTGTACAATTACTAACAAGCATGCAAAAAAATTCGTATATTCACATAATACAAGTATGAGCCTCCTCTCATATAATTCGACGTATTATTATATATGATAGAGTGGGAGGAGGGGAACGGATACACACACGCGCTGAGTCATATTAATAGTTAAATTTGCTTAAACTGTCGACGGCGACGACTTCTTGTTAAGTCACTTTATAAGTTTATACTCACCAACCCGTCCCCAACATATTATGTGAGTATGCCGTACAATACATGTTTTTTTTGCCTCAATGGCAATACCATTCAACCTTCAATCCTTACCATACCCTAAAGCTTGCTAATTAGTACTGATACTATATAAGCTCATTCTTCATTTGGAAAAAAAAGTTTGGAAAAAACTTCAAGGGTGAACACATATTGTACAAATAATACCCATGTGCAGACACCAAACAAATAATAAAATGAGAAGGAAGCAATGAGAAAAATACTTAACTGAATGAAACCATAAAGAAGAAAAGTGTCTGTTGTATAAAAATAATATTTTATACTGTTACCCTCTTGTGACGTAGACTCTGACAACTTGAGGGGATATTACACATTTGTTTGTGTACGAATTAAAATTTATATCACTTAGTACTAACTATGTTCAAGCGTGTGTGCCATGAGGTCTAAAATGTTGTATTTATATGGAACAATGTGGAAAATCATCCAGTTGTGTACTAGTTATTAGGAAGACACATCGAAATCGTAATTCTCAATAGTTTGTATAGTAAATAATACGTATTAGATAAGGGTTTATAAAGGGTTTAGGGGAAATGTTGGAGTGAGAGGGAAAAAATTCTGCCTTTCTCCACAACCACAATCAATTGACACTAAAATAAATAATGGAAAATGGTAATATTCATAATACTGACCTGTTGACTCTTTTGACGACTAATGCATGCAATGTATTAATAATGTGAGAGACGGTGGAGGACATAAAATTGGAATAAAAGCTTGTTGTGACACTCCTATAAATAATATATCGAGTTGATGACTGTGAGTATATTTAAATTGAACAGATTGTTAGTAGAATATGTGTGTGTGTGTTTTACAAGTATTATTAAGCAGAGCAAATTGTCCAGTAAATAGCAAAAATACAAGCTAAAACTTTGTGTGAAAATATTCTAATTCACTTTACCTTCATCATCCTTTAATTATTTGGTCCCCAACTTTGTGACGACATGATGATGATGAGTTCTTCTCGACATACTAGAGTGAGTCTATATTTTCAAAAAAAGAGAAAGAAAAAAATACCTTTTTAGTTTATTGTGAACTTTCAAACGACATACCTACACCTTTCTCCTGGAGAAAGGTGTAAAATAAAAAAGACTCGAAACACATTTAAAAAATGTTATTATTACTTTTGAAAGTGTACCTTGTGTAGAATAGAATCAGACTTGAGTTTTGTCCCCTGGATATTGTTACCGTAGTCGTTTTTTTGAAGTGGACAGAATCACAAAACTAATTTTTTATATTTATTATTATTAAGTACGTATAGTAGTAGTATTAAAAATCCTGAGATGAATGATTAATTCGTGATAGGTAAAGTATCAATTTTGTATGTAATGGCAAAAGCTCAGCACAATCAATTGTTCGGAAGAATGGTAACTTTAAAATGACTGTACAGTCAGAATAAAATTTTATCCGTCATTAAACTTGTTAGTTATGTGTATAGTTGTATTTAATTATATTTAATTGCACACTTTTATTTCATTATTGTCTCACAAGTTGTAAATATATGAATGGTGTCGTCGTCGTCAGTTGTGCTTCTCCATTCAAAATACTGGTGTCAGTCAGTGGACACACAATTACTTTCAAAAAATTCTCAAAACAACAACAACGGAAAAAATAATAATACAAAATATGTACTATATATTATGTTGTGTATGGAATATACAGATTCTTTATCACACACAAAAAAATGTTCAATTCACACTGATTTTTTTATCTTCACAAAACCAAAAGTGTCCCACATTAAGTACACACACAATTTTGTAAAAAGTAGACGTATGATATTTATGAAAAGATGTTTGAATTTTGGTTTTTTTCAACTTAGATCCTAGTTATAGCAGCGATTAATGTACAACACAGTCGAGTCAAAATAAAAATACAAAAGAAATTAAGACATGCTTCTTCCGGCCTCTTGGCAAGGCTTCCAAATTGTGAATGACCAGACCACGGTAAACACAATAAGAATCTCACACAAAGTCTGTTAGTCAGGAATTAAAATTTCGAGGTCGAACGTCAAAGGATATCTATTTTGCCCAACGGAATGACCTCATTTTGACATCTTGTCCCATTTCCTCGGACAATTTCTGCCTGAACAGTAATTCTTTGAATTTCTATTCCGTTTGCTTAAAATTTTTAATTGTACTTGTGTACAATTATTGAAGGTGTGCAAATTAATTAATTAGTTTGGAAGTTATGCCGAATGCATAAAACACTGATTAAAAATGATGTGATTACTCGATTACTGATGAGCCAGTGCTAAACTGATTTAACAAACATGTGTGTGTTGTTTTCGGTTGACACCATCATAAATATATGGACAACTTTGGATTATTATATTTTTATTTTTATTTGTCATTTCTTTTACAATTTCAAATAAATGTATTTGGTTGTGTTCGAGACTAGATACCAGAAGTGTATTTTAAAGACATTAATTAATATTTATATTCGAGTGTACACGCAAGTAATGAGTATTTATATGTGTATTATGAGATGAGACTCAAAAATAATTACATATTTTAAAAAAAGGTAGTACAAATTGAAGCTTGAGGAGAGAGATCTGACAATGACAACAAGTGTTCACAACGAACAAAGGGAAAAATACGAAGGATTACTTATTATTTTCTTTAAAAAATTAATTAATATCCTCCAGAGATTGGTGCGGCGGCTGCAACTGGTGCTCCGTATTCAGCTACTGGGGCAGCTGCGACCTAATTAATTTAAAATGAATTACTGTACACACAAATGACACATGAAATATGCTGAGTATCAAAAAAATTGGGTTTGCAGTCTTACAGCAGGAGCTCCATAAGCAGCCACCTTGAATGAAACGAGACAGAAAGTTAAGAAATTATTAAATCACAGTCCAATTGTAAAGACATTTGCTATTCTGTCTTTTTTTTATTATTAATGTCAAAATCTTACAGGTGCACCATAAGCAACTTGAGCTTGGTGTCCTAATGAGTATCCTAAAGCTGTGAACAATTAAATCCATAAGTTAAGAAATGTCAAACTGAAACGCCGGTGAAAGTTTCTGTTGGAGAAAAAAAGTGAAAGCACTAAATTTTTTTACCTGGAGCTGAGTAGACGGTCTGTCCATTAATTCCTTGAGGGGCATAACCGGAAAATCCACCGAAAGCTGGGACTCCGTATTGTCCTGCGAAACCGACCTGTGGGTAAGCAGCATAATGGTGATGCTTTATAGAGTTGAAGGGAAGAATATTAAATATGATTAAATAATAATTTTTTTTCAAAATTATGAAGCATTTTCAACCCTATATAATTTATTAAAAAGGAATTCTCACAGCTGGGATGCCCGCATATCCGGCTGCCAAAGCAGGGGCTCCATAAGCGTGAACAGGTGCAGCATGGGCTGCTACGGGAACTGCTGGAGCTATATTATGAAATAAAATAGTAAATTTACTTTTCCACTCTAATTGTAGATAAATCTATAATTGCTTTTTTCTAGTGTTTACCTGAATAAGTGACAGATTTGACAGCTGGGGCATTAAGGGGAGAAGTGATGGTCCGAGTAATCAAAGTAGTTTTCTCAATTGAAGGAGCTGAGTAAGTTTCTACGGATTTTGTGACGGTGGGTCCTGGATAACTCACTTTGGCCACACTTGGGACATTGTATGTAACAGCTTTTGCTGGTGGAGCTTCCTGTCCACAATGGGCAAGAGCGACCAAAGCCAATACGGCAACAATTTGAGAACTGGACATGTTTGATTATGTGTTTATTTGAATTTTTGGAAGAAGAAGACTTGACTGTGATATATTATATATTAGAATGTTGTCGATTGAACGGGAAAAGATTGACTGTGAATTGACCACTTAGTGTGACTGAGCTTAAATACGTTTTCCGAGTCAACCAGGAAGAATGTCGTTTGTTGCTGTCCTCCTCCTCCCTCTTCTTCTACAACTAATATTGAGTGAGAGGAGAGAGAGAATGGATTGTGAAATATATATATATATATTATATTGGTAAGTATACAGGTTAGTAATACTTTTTTACTCGCCTTCAAATCAAAAAGGTATGGGGATGCAATTGATGCAGATGTAAAGACACACACGAGTTCATTATACTTTTACTGTTTGGTGGATGTTGTTCGTAGATTGGTAGTAGTAGAGTAGTAGTCCTACCTCTGACATGTCACATAATATTCTTGACGATTCCACGTTACAATACAGGTACAGTATCACATGTACAGCACTTAATAATTGTAGTTGTAGTCAGTCTACAATACTACTGCTACTACTATACCTAGTAGGTATGCATGTTATATTTGAAGGAATCAAAGTGTAAAATAGTTCGTTCATTCACTAACTTTATCATTTACTTTCATTAATAGTCGTCATCATCATAATGTAAATGTATATATTAATTCCCTTGTAACTTCCTTCCCTTTTTAAAGTTCTTTTTTGTCTCTCTCTCTCTCTCTTCTCTCACTCCCCCTTCATCTTATATAAAATTCAATATATGCAATTATGTTGTACTTCAAAATCAAATAATGTCTACAAGTCTAGTCTGTAACACACACGACACACTCTCACTCTCTCACACACAAGAAAAATGACAGAGAGAAGGGATGGAGAGCCCCGAACAAAGGAAAAGATGAGGGGGTAAAGTGTATCTTCCATCATTTTTTGTGTATAATGTAACCTGACATTCATACTAAAGTAACAAAGTACACAAATCTACGCGCATATTTGTACTCGTGCATAACAGTCACAATCTTACATTTTGGGTAATAAATTTTGAAGTAATTAACACTATATATCATTTCATACATAATTCTAATCAGAGCGAAATCATTCGTGTGGTGGTTGCTTATGTAAGGCCATTAACAAGTAACATGGTAATATATAATAACCTTTTTACACACACACACACACTGTCACACTCCTCACATCATTATTGTTGTTGTTGTTGGGTCCAATCCACGTTTACCTATTAGTCACTGAGGAGAAAGATAACGGGATGTTATAATAGTGTGTACATATATGACGGATATGAACATACAATCGTATCATCATCATTTTGCCAAGAAGAGGAAGCAAATCCATACTGCCCTCATAACATATTATGTATCTTCAATCTGTTTCCCTTCTACTCCTCAGTCTTCTTAAATAAAGTTGATGTGGATAGAATACGTATGGGTGTAGTCGACAGGATCCTTCCTTCAGGATCTTTCGCTCTCTTAATGACAGCAAGCAAGTTTCACTTTCTTCTTCGTCTTCATCATCATCTCCTCTCACATATTTACTATACACACACACATACAGCATGTTTGGTACCACACTACACGAGTGGTAGTTTGGTAAAGTACATTTACTTACATTTTAAATGTGAGTAGAAAACCACCTCCTCAGCTGTCCTGTCTACACACAAGCACACACACTACACAGATGAGATGCGATGAAAAACTCAAGCAAGAAAAAGCATGATCATATTATTATGTCAAACCAACACTATATAACAACATAAAACTTGTCCAACAGGAAATCGACATAAGGCCTGGACTGCTTTGACACAAGTGAAATCAGCAAAAGTACGACGACTACGACGACAACCACGTTTGTTTTACGGCCAAATGAGAAGGGAAAGCTCAAGACAGAACCAGACCTGGATTACTCTGGTTAGCAATAATTGATAAATGGTAAATTCATAATAAGTACATAATTATGAAATGTGGAAAATTCCAGTTCAATTATCATATTTTTCATGAAAATTCATGTCCAGTTTAGAACAATGAAAATTATAAACGAGATTTTAGGGCACGTTCAACATTTCGAGTGTAATACCAAAAAATTCTTGGGCTGACAAAGAACGTTAATTTTGAAAAATTTAATTGTTGCATATTGCATGAGGGCAATTTACCTATGCAGGTAAATACATAATAAATACATCAAATTATGTCACAGTAACTAAAGTGAGTGTGTGTGTGCTCTCGACACATACATATTATGTCAACTTTCATTGTTGTGGTGACATCATTTGTAAGACTAAATGAGAACTCATCGATCTTGACCTCCTCCGAGTATAGGGGCAACAAGACAGTCAGAGAAATTGATGACCTGTCATCACCATTCAATTTAAATACATAGTAGACTTTTTTAAAAATGATCTCGTTTCTTTTTAAAATTCTGAAGATGCTATTGCTATGTATTGAAATACACTTTATTAGTTTTGAAAAGGCTTTTTATCCATCCAGCACCGTTTTTTTAGTGAAGGGGTCACTAAGTTTTTAGCCAGTGACGAGTCCTTGAAGCAAGGATATAGCAGTGAGGTTAGCACTATAATCTGCGAAAATATACCATAGGTGGGACTTGCAGTGATGATGCATTAACTAGCACCATGACTTTATAGCTTGCCCCCCCCCCATTAACCTCACCATTAAACGATGTTATCTACCCAAAACATTACATTTATAATTGTTCATTGTCGAAGATTTTTCAGTGCTTTTTTGCCTGTCTCAATTAAATTCCAAGACTTTTCCGTGATTTTTTGACGATTTCAATTAATTTTAAATAACTAGTAAGCATTTTCACTGAAAATTTTTCAGTGACACATTTAAAGTTTACATCAGCATTAGCATTTAATATTACCTTCCAGAAATGCTATGCAGTAAAATAATTTCAAAGGTAGTGGGACTACTGAAAGTCCCATCTATGGTACCCCTTTTCCCATCGTACACAAAAAATACGTGTGTATTTTTTCATTCTTGGATTTATTTCTCCAATACGTTAACCAATATTTAAAGCTAGCCAGCCACTTCCATTCGTTAACCTGCGTTGTGTAAAGTATTCTAGACACAATGGAGTCCGAGGAGAAGCTAATTGAAAAGATAAATGTGGACGAGGTGGAAAAAAAGATCAAAACCGAGAAACTATGGATTCGTCCCCTTGAAGCCCCAGTTTTCTGTCCAACACCTGAAGAATTTAAAGATCCATTGGTCTACATCAACAAAATAAGACCAATTGCTGAGAAAGCAGGAATTTGTAAAATTCGACCTCCACCCGTAATTATTTCATCACATTTACTATTATACTAATTTTTATTGAAACAAAAATACAATTTTTCTTCATAACATTACGTGCGTTTTATGCTTAGAGTTCATTGGAATCAATCATTATCTAATCAAATGCTCTTGTGAAATAAATAACAATAATAAGTAATGTTTGTTTTACGTAACAGAACTGGCAACCACCTTTTGCTGTCGATGTTGACAATTTTAAATTCACTCCTCGTGTCCAACGACTCAATGAACTTGAGGTCAGATATTTGTTTTGAAATGATCAAAATGATGGGATTCTTAATTATAGAGTACATTGAACTGTGACTAATTTGGTACATGTTTTTTGTAGGCTAAAACTAGAATCAAACTCAATTTTTTGGATCAAATTGCAAAATTTTGTAAGTATCTTTTGCCTCTTATTTACATCGTAAGGCATTTATTTCTAAATTAAACGTACATATGCAAATTCAAAGAAACTAAGATCCAAAGAGTATATATAAACTAGTAGTAGTAGTAACAAAATATTATTATTACATGGATGGTGCGTACTTGAGAGGATTCTTATTCCAAAACGATTAACTTATTTGTTTTTTTTTGGTTCAGGGGAGCTCCAAGGGTCATCACTCAAAATTCCCATGATTGACAAGAAAGCATTAGATTTATACAGCTTACATAAAATTGTTCAAGCTGAGGGTGGAAAAGAAAAACTGAATACGGACAAAAAATGGAATCGTGTTGGTATGTCCTCTAAATAAGATTGTATCAATTTTACTTTATATCATACCATGTTGCTTCATTTTTCTTATTAATTTTGTTGTGCAGCTACACGTTTAGGATATCCAAGTTCTAAACAATACGGACCGCTCCTGAAGTCACATTATGACAAAATTTTGTACCCTTTTGACGTTTTCCAAAAATCTAAGGATAAAATCAAGGCAGGGGCTGGAGCGGAGGTGACGGTCAATCCTTCCCCGAAAAAAGGAGGTAAGTACTTGGTCACTTCTATCCAATGTCTAAAATATACTACTACAATAACTTTATGACGCTTGATTAACTTTATGAATTTTTTCTGAAATTCTGTAGCAGCTCAGATTTCTAAAAGTTTGAAAATGGATCATATTATACTTTAATTATTAAAGTTTAATATAATACCCAATATCCACTTCGTTGAAACCATACATTAATCCTTTTTTCACACTCAATAATGTAGATTACCATATGCGGCTTGAGGAAGCACGAACGGGTCCTATGAAGAGCTACACCGTGAAAAATTCACCTTCTAAAACAAGAATGGGAGCTGGAAAAGTACTTGTTGAAGATAATAGGGATGATGACTTGTCAAAATATATTTGTCAAGTTTGTCGCAAAGGAGATGGAGATGACTGGATGCTGTTATGTGATGGCTGTAAGTTACTAGTACATTCTTTCGTAATTAATTTCTGGAACATGCTTCAATCATTATCATGTTTCTTGTATTTGAATTAGGCGATGATTCCTACCATACTTACTGCCTTTCTCCACCCCTTGCTGAAGTTCCAAAAGGTAAATTTTTTTCTTTGTTACTTTTATTTGATTAAGAAAAGTTACTTCTATTTATTATTATTTTTAACAAATAGGTGACTGGCGATGTCCTCAATGTGTTGCGGAAGAAGTCAGCAAACCTACAGAAGCATTTGGATTTGAACAAGCTCAACGTGAATACACTCTTCAGCAATTTGGAGAAATGGCTGACCAGTTTAAATCGGACTATTTCAATATGCCAGTACATGTAGGTATTTTGTGAAAATTTTACAAACTAATTGAATTCTGTGTCATAATTTAGTATTTACTAAAGAAATGGGTGACCATTTTCTCTGTACTTTAGCGAGTCCCATCAGAATTAGTAGAGAAGGAATTTTGGCGAATCGTTTCATCCATCGATGAGGATGTGACTGTTGAGTATGGTGCAGATTTACATACAATGGACCATGGCTCAGGATTTCCTACAGAAAAGTCTACTAATATTCTGCCAGGAGATGAACTTTATATTACGAGTAGCTGGAATTTAAATAATCTGCCTGTACTCTCAAGTTCTGTGTTGGGTCACATCAATGCTGATATTTCCGGAATGAAAGTGCCTTGGATGTATGTTGGAATGTGCTTTGCAACATTTTGTTGGCACAATGAAGATCATTGGAGTTACTCCATTAATTACTTGCATTGGTGAGTGCCAAGTCCATTAAAAATCAATTGATTTGTCTTAAGTACAATTTGAAATTTTGACTACATTTCTTATATTTTTTAGGGGTGAACCAAAAACATGGTATGGTGTACCTGGATCACAAGCAGACCGATTCGAGGATGCAATGAAACAAGCTGCTCCAGAGTTATTTCAGTCACAACCGGACTTGCTCCACCAACTGGTTACAATTATGAATCCAAATATTCTCATGTCATCAGGTTTGTTTCAAACAAATTATTGAATTTCGTAATATGATTTTTACAAACTATATTCAATTGTACTAATAAAATAAAATAAATTCTAGGTGTTTCGGTGTATCGGATGGATCAAAAGGCTGGAGAATTTATCATCACATTTCCAAGGGCGTATCATGCGGGGTTTAATCAAGGTTACAACTTTGCGGAAGCCGTCAATTTTGCTCCAGCTGATTGGGTATGTGTCTACAATTTAAGCATCACTCGTTTTAACTTTCTCCCCTGTATAATAATTCTTAATTTCGATTTTTCCCTAGTTGGCAATGGGTAGAGAATGTATAACGCACTACTCGAATCTGCATCGTTATTGTGTCTTTTCACATGATGAATTGGTATGCAAAATGGGGGGAGAGCCAGAAAAACTAGATTTGGTTATTGCGAGTAAGTTAAATTTATTATGTTAAACAAGCGGGACTTCCGTCCCACTCGTCCGCAGAGCAAATATTATTAATTATTAATAAGTAAACAGGTCCATCAATTTATATGATTACATTTGCCATTGTACCACCGATATTGTTT
>WJFB01002656.1:0-17597 GCA_009870185.1 Pygmarrhopalites habei
GCCTATGCTCTATAGCAGTGAGAGTTCCGAACCCTCACATGGTTGGTCGTATTTCCCTTCAGGGGTTCCGAACCTACTAGCTCTTTGGCTGAAACCCGTTCAAGTCCACTACAGATGCAAAGGAATAGGAGTTAGTTTCTCTTCTACTATATATTCTTTGAATGTACGGTAAATATTCGACTCGGAAGTGTCCTGTCGACCTTGCATAGGTAACAACAACCAAGAGACCTTAATATCACCATTCTGTATACCTACAGAATTATACTATCATGGACAGATTAGTGTTGGAGGTAGATCCTTGAAAAACCCGTACACCCATCCACCCCCCATAAATCATGTCGACGTGAGCCAGGAGCAAGGCATGGAAAAGAGAGAGAGGAAAAAAACATATGCAAAGAGACATCTGCATCCCATGAAAACCCGAAATCCACCCGAATCAAAGTATATCCCTCACAACAACAACAGACTCCAGAGTCAATCCTCTGTCCCTTCATATTATATATATCCCTCCTATTATTATTATCCATTTCCACAGCACAAGTCCACATTTTTCCTCACAAGACAAGCTGTACTCATATCCCTGCCTCTATCCTCTGTCTACACAAAATGTACAGGGTTACCCTCATGAAAGTGCTTCAAAAGACTTTCACTGGAAAGCTATGCACCTGCTAGCCATAAAATTGACGCTGTGTAGTTCCTTAGCCTTCGTCACTTTTTTAAGTAAGTAGTCTGGTAAGGCTACTAAAAATAGGGAGCTGACCCTTGAGCCGGCCTAGGACTTGGACAGCTTTGGAATCTCAAATGAGAGTCCATTACAAAAATATGGCTAGGTTGGGTGAGGCACTTTCATGTGGGTAACCCTGTATTCAGGGTTTCCGAATGGAAAAATGAACAAGAGACAGACTCCACTTTTTCTCTTCTACACATTTTCTCCCCTTTCAAGTGGAATCGATTGACACACGGCGCACACGACACCACTCCAAACTTGACATCCCCACTTACACGCCAACAGCTAATACACAATCACACACACACCACACCGTCTTTCTCACAAATATTCACCTCTACTCCTTATTTCCGCCCCACAAACTTCCACCCTGGTTTCTAGAACGAAATGAACCCGACGTTACTACTTGCCAGGGCCAAATTTCCAGGAAATACGGTAATACTTCAACTCTTCATAACTTGTTCCAATGAGCTGTAATGACGTGTATTAATACACACACTGCATGTGACTCCCCGCCTAGCCGAATATTTACCTTGACCATGACCGTCAAAACATTAAATCGTTTTTTGCTCCAGGAGAACAAGAACAACTAACATAAAAATTCTGGGCAATTCGTCCACCTTTTGTGTACATATTGTTGGACAGTAATTAAATAAATCGAGGATATTTAGTCCTAAAAATAGAAGCATTATTTGTACTGCACCTGCCTGGGGGCGTAGGTGTGAATTGACAAAGTCTGAATTTGAGTACAAGAATAAACAATCCACTGCAAAAATAAGTTTTCTCCCCTTTTATCCCAATCAAGCACAAAATAGACTTTACACAATGTAATTGGTAAATTAACTCGCTATTCCATTCCACCCACAGACTGTTTAAATTGGAAAGTTGTGCAAGGGCACCACATTTTCTCCATTCCTTTCCCCTCCATCATGAGGACACAATCCTCTCTCCATTCATCACAGCCTTTCATCCTATTTAATTAGCTTATCCTGCATCCCTCAAAATTGCCTCCCAGAGTCTACAGTCAAGTGCACATACAAGTAGATCAGTGCATTTTGACTCTTCTACTTCAGCTACATTTTATTTGACCTCACAATCCGGAGGAGAGGAAAGCGAATGAGCAAAAAAATATCTCAAGAGGAAACAACTTGAGTCATCTCTCGCTTTTTGATATTTATCCGACACAATAAAAATCGGATAGATTCTTTTTTGTACAGTCAATGCACAAAAATCAATCGACATTCGCTATTAATCCACATCCGACCTGACAAGGGGAAAAGGGGGAGAAGGGGGAAGAGTGACAAAGGAGAATAACAGGAAGGGCATTTAATTGTGAGAATGTTAAATTCCTCCAAGACACCCTCTACACATCTCCCCCCTTCCCATCCCGACACACGTACATGGCACACATATACACTTATGTAGGGAGTAGAGAGAGACGTAAAAACTATATATAGACTATCCATCGCAAGGGATGGAAAGGGAGAAAGGATGCTGGATCCCCCCTTCAAAAATTCCCTACTCAAAGTCAAGGAAGGTCCCAGGGAAGTCTTTCGTGAAAGACAGGATTCCAGGAGATAGTCCAACACACACACACACACTCATACATTACATACATGGAGGGATTGGGATGTCTTCCCTCTCTTTTTCTATACACTCCACTTTTCTGCTGACTGCAACCTCAAGTTGACGCGGATGAGGATGATGATGCGGTGTTATGCGCAATCGTTCTTTCTTCTCCGTCTTTGCTCTTATTATAGTCCTCCCACCTCCTCCTCCATCCATCCGAATAGAAAGGAAGAAAAGAGTACATCAAAAAGACCAAAGAGAAAAAACCAAGCTCAGGGAAACAACGCATTGCATTGCATGAAGGAGGGTGGCAGTATCTTTACACACACACAGTGTGTGTGTAGATGTGAGCAAAAAAACAGCATGTAAATATAATACACACTCTTTCTTAGACTAGAGAGTGACTAAAGCTTGCTTCCTCCAGGAAAAAGAGAGAGAGAGATAGAGTTTGAGACGAGATCATAATGGGAGGAAGAGGGAGCCAATCTATATCTATATCTTTTGGAGAGAGGCGGGTCTTACCCGCTCCCGCTCTCCTCTCCTTTCACCACCTCCTTTATTATTAGCTACAAAACAACCACACACACACTCTCACTCCCCTCTCTTTCAATATTACCCTTTTCTTAAATGCATGCTGGGGTCCTGTCCTCTTGCAAACATATAATCTGATTCACTTAATTGAGTCTTGAACATATTAACCTTGCTAGAAGGAGAGGGCACACATACACACACAACCCCATTATAATCTCTATCTTTGTGGATCCTAGTCAACTCATTTACTTCCCTTTATTCTATTCTTCTAAATGAGGAGTAAGGAATGCCCATCTAATCAACCACACACAGTGCAGTGTGTGTGTGTGCAGGAGGTGGAGGGTGAGACTGAAAGAGGATTTGTTTCGCCCTATCGACATTTTATATCAAAAATATGTAGCGTGTGTGTGTGGGGAAGGTTGTCCACATTTTGTACAATATTGTTATACACTGAGAGTGTGTCTATCTTTCTGTGCATCCCCACACCTTCTCTCTCTTCTCCTTCTACTAGATTTACGAGTTACGATTAGGAGACGATGAGGAGGATACACCGTCGACTCTTATCGCTCCCTAAGATTAAATCTCCTTTTTCTTCTCCAGATCAAACAAATAGGAAACAGAGCAAAGCCACGACTTCCCCCTCTTCTTCTTCACCTCTACAAAAACTTCTCTGCCTTGGAGAGGAAGGAGAATGGAAAAATCAATAACTCACTCCACTTTTCTCTCTCTCTGTTTATTTACCTTTTGTGTCTCTCCAGGAGGGAGAGATCTATGGCGGGAGAAAAAGAAGGGTGGTCACATGTACTCATTCTACTCTTCACAATCCAGTCTAGGGTCATGTGAACAAATATTTTCCTGAGGACAGCAGTCATCATCATCGTAGACATTAATATTTTGAAAAAAGAATTCTTTGAAATTCTACCCCAATTCCACTCTACAGCTTTTGAGATTAATGAAAGTGAAAGGATATTTGACCACCCTAGTTTTGTCTCGAAAATAACAACTTGGGAGAGTAAATGTCTCATCATCAGATTTTACATTACATAATCCTCCCTGAATTTAATTTCCCGGACATAATGACAAAGTTATGAGTATTTTAATATTCATTCCCAAAATTGAATTACTTGTCACCAACACTCGGGTCGTTAACGAGGGAAAAATGAAACAAGGTCAGAGTATCATAATCATTCTGTACATAAGGTTTTTGTGTACACACACATTTATGTATCCTGGAGGAGGAGATTCTCCAGTGGAGAATAATGAATATTGCAATTAATTGAGCACAACTCTCAACAGTCTTCGTCTCTTTCTCCATCCGTGGGAGGAAACCCACATTGACGTAATGGAGTGAGAAATTGTCGTCCCCAATGTAAAGTAAGTACGTTAGAGTGAGTCGTGTGTGTGTGTGTGTCTTTCCCTCTTTTGTGCAGTTGGATTGAATGTGGAGCACACCACCATCACCCAGGGATTTCTTAGACTGGAACAAGTCACTCCGGTTGTGTAATACAATGGAACCAACAAATATCGATTTATCATTCCTCCTCCTCCTCTTATCAGTTTACAAACAGATGGAGAGGCAAGACAGGAGGAGAAACGAAGACGGCACGAATTTAAACCTCTCCCCTCTCGCTCTTTGGAGCATGTTCCAGGAATCCTCCTCTCACACACACACACAAATATGAAGAAGGGGATGGACTACATCATAAAAGCGAGTATAAAGAATTTTTTCATCAAATGAAATATCCATTTTATAAGGAGAGTTAAACAATAACAAGATATGTACTCCACTCATCCTCCTCCCTAAAAACTATTAGCGATTAGCCACAGTCTATGCTCATGCACACACAAAGCGAAAGGGAGAAAGTACAATCCGCCCAACTTTCTTTCACTTAAGACTATTCCGAGCAATAAGCCAATCCAATCCATGCTCAGCACTTTTCCCCTCAAAAAAAGAAAGGGGGAGAAAGTACGTATATATAAATGTATACTTTCCTTGGCTCTCTCCTCAACCTTGAGTATCTCACAACAACAACACACCACACACACACGATAGAATATAATAGCTTAATGTGAGAGAGGGGGCTTAGAGTGTGAGGGAGAAAGGAGAGAAAGGTACTTAGCTGAAACACACACAGAAACATCTATAGCCAAGTAGGATACAATGTTATGTAAGTACATGTGTTGGGAACATGATTCAACGAATTTTCTCCGAGGAAAAACCTTCCCCAACGGCATAAACGCCTATTACTCACACTTAACATGGTCTAACACAACAAGGGCAGAAGGTGCAACTGAACACGACTCACAAAACACTGAACTTGGCTCAAGGGGGGACCACGACTGACGACGGGGGAACAAAAACATGTAATACTCATCAAAATCATAAACTTGACTCCTCACCAATTCTTCCACTATGCATTCTCTTTCCTTCGTTCATGTGATACAATTAGAAGACAAGAGTGTCATTCACACATTATCAGATTGCAAGTTGAAAAATTCGGCTCATTTTCAACTACTCCAAAAATAATAATTATTATTCGTGTCTATTTAATCCCATATTTGTGTACATCGATTTTAGCCAATATCTCCCAACCTTTGGAGCCGACTACCATGAGAATGTGTATTAATATCTTATGGGAATAGAGCTCTCAACATAATTTCTCCCATATCACTTCAAAGTGACATCAATTCCTCCAGAGTCACACAACATGGCCCCCGAACCGACAAAAACAATCCCAAAAGGATAGAACGAGAGAAGGGGAGGAGGCGGGAACACATGTTACCTTATTCTTTATATGTTTACATTCAACTCTCCGAACAAAACATCCAAGTCACAAATATTTGGGACACACAAAGACCCACCCGAGAAAAAAAGGAGAACCCCTTTGAATCTTCTTTTTACATAAGCCATGAACCGTCAGGTTGTGTGTGTTCACTTTCTCTTTTGTTTCTTTCTCTATATAAGAAGAGGATCAAGGGAAAGGTAGACAATGTTCTCTGTGAGTATTACTTTCTTATGATGACATTACGTTCATCTCCCAGCTTTCCCCTCCTTTCTCTTCTCCCCTTTTACCATTGTTTCCTCCACACATTTCCCTTATTACTTTTATTACCACCATGAATGATGCAGTTTAACATGATACAGTCTTTCTCTCTCTCTCTCTCCTAATCCTACTTTCATTACAAAATACCCCCGCTTTTCAAATGCCCCTCTCCTTTTTCATCCTCCTCCGTCTTCCTCAACCACACAGAAGAAGACAGAGAAAAAAAAACATGTGTCCGTATCCACGGGAAATCACACAAAAATGTACAAAAGCATCTTTGATGTTGTACACAAGGAGAACTTTGGCTTGTAGCCATTGGAGCAGCATCCCTTTTTTTCTCTCTTTCTCTCCCTCTCTTTCATACACACACCACACGCAGGCATACACACACGCAGATGACAAAAGGTAGAACTCCTGGATTCTCTCCACACAAAAGTCCGCATTCTCCGAAAATACCCTTTACACTCTCAACTTTCAATATATAAACATTTTATTGCATGGCTTCAAGCACAGTTCCTTCCATCCTTCCCATCACCCTTGTCCTCGTGCCCTCCCTCCCTCTTAAGTGTGTGTGTGTGTGCGTATGTGTGTAAGTATGTACCAGCTTCACGTGTACAAATGGTACATCCATCCCCTCTCGCTTTGTGTCCTCTATTTTTCCACCATTTCCTTCTTTCTTGTTGAATTTCCTCCGCGAGTTGATTCATCTTCCCACCATCCTGACCCTCCATCTCCCTCTCTCCTCCTCCCGCATCCCCAGTTAAAGTCAAATGGAATTTGAGCATGTCAAATGCCAACATCCCGACTTGAATAAATGTGTGTGTGCAGCAAAGGGAAAGAGAGACAAAGTCGTCATAGATTGTTCCATGAATTTTTTATCCCACTCATACACTTTCTCCACACAGTAGCTACAGTAGAGAAAGGAGAGTGAATTCTTCTATTCACGAGAAGGTAAGGTCAGTCGGCTTTTCTCCAACAAAACGGCATCAAACTATCTCGCCTCATCTGAAGAGCGAGAAGTCATGACATGACATAGCATAAGGAAGGAAATTCTGGAGAGAGCGAGAGGAAGAATCGAGTCAATCTTCCCTGAAACTCTCCCCTCCACACACACACTCCTGTACTGTACATGGTGGGTAGAATATCATCCTATTATCCTCCGCTCACGCTCTTCCCCCAAAATCTGGCCTCTTCTCTTCTCTATTATAAAAGGAACAATTCTCCCCAGCCGTATATTGACATTATACTTGTGTAACACACTCACACTCTCCTCCTTTCTTTTGTACATATCCCACTCTCTCCCTTTCTCTTTCACAATAAACACATGCTCCCTCCTCTCAACTTTCTATTCAATATTAAACTTTGGTCAGTAGTCAGAGCTTCTGTCCCTATTGTAGCCATGTAGGAAAGGTGGTGTATAGGAGAATCGTATACAAGAATCCAGATTAAATGTCTCTACTCCAAACACACGTATACATACACATACACAAAGAGATAGGAGAAAGGGAGAGTGGAAAATTTCCTAGAAAATGTTGATAGAAAGGAAAGTAGGGAGCCAGAGAAAGAGAGACAGAGTTTACAACTGGAAAAAGCAAGTTTCAACTTTGCATCCATACTCCATAAGGCGATGCTCCTACGCTTTGTATTACCGAGTACTTCTCTTACATGGCTATGGTCTCCTCCACCACCTCCTCCTCTTCACCTCCTTTACTCCATAGCAGATGAAAGGAAAATCGATTCTTATTTTCTCTCTTTTCTACGTCCTCCCTGTCGCTGCCTACTTTCACTCTGGTGCACTTCCACTTGAATATCCGAGGGGAAAGTTTAGACACTTTTACAGGGCGTGAGAGGACGAGTGAGAGAGAAAGACCTCCACAAAAAACCAACAGAAAAAAAGCAACAAGAAACCCAAACCTACATACAATACATACGTAGTAGTGCTGCTCCTCCAACTTCCACCCATCCTCAATAAAAGTCAACACACACACACTCACTCAGTTAGCACACTTTCACTATCAACCCCTATACTACTTTATGTATACAAGTTCCACACTCCCAAAGACACAAAGACGAACTGTCATCCGCAGTGTGAGACACACAATTCAATGTTTTTACACCTCCTCAACTCCCAACTCACAGCTTGTCCTTTAAACTGCTTTATAAAACATGGAACACAATTTCTCACTTATTCCCTCCGTCCCTCCTCTCTTATTTACTTTCACCCTAATAAAAAAACCAAAACAGTTAGTCATCCCCCATTTCACTTTTCAAATCTTTTACAATTTTCCCTCCTTCCACGTCGTATCCACAACAAAATATTATAAAAGAGTTTTTACATGACATCATTTTTATTCTCACCATGGAGAAAACTATGACGCACACATGAACACCCACACTTTTGATTTGTCATCAAAAAGAGCTCGAGTGTCGTATGACTCCAGCCTGGAGTCTCCAGAGGGAAAGATTTGAAGACTTGATCAGTACTTACAAAAGACACACACATTGCATTGTATGAAAAGATGCCGGAGGACGAGTCATAAAATTTATTTTTATGTACATCCCCCGCAGTATAACCAACATCCACGTTTACACGCTCAGTGACTTCCATTGAAAAGCTAATAATAGAAGAGAGAGAGAGACGAGAAGAAAATGCAATAAATGGTTCAATTCATGAAGGAATACCCCAGGAACATAAATTGGTTCTTTTGTTTCACATCACATGTTTTTATCTCCACAAAAAAATCCTTTCACTCTCTATACATTCTCATAAGTATAGTTTACCTTTTTTGTGTGTGTGATTTCTTTCACATTTGCCAACTTTCTCCTTGTTTACACCAAATTGAGGAGAAAGCATTAGTGGTCGATTGTACTGTCATAAACGGTCCCTTTTCAACAAGTAGATTTTATGTGCAGAGGATGGAAAATCCTTTTACTGACTCTCAACTGAAAATATATTGAATTAATGGTTACTTGATGCACAGCCATAAAATAGAAAAGAGAAAGAAGGAAGGAAGGGGAATGATAAAAGATGTTCCTGTTCTTGTGACATTGTAAAAAAATTATTGAATCCATTCGAAATCCTTTTTTCCTTCTGCCCTTTGTGGCTTTAAAAAATAAAGATTTGGACAAAAATACCCGGAAATATTTGTCCGATTGTATCTCATCGTCACTTTATCATACAAAGCAGTAATTAGGAAGAGATTAACTACATAAATTCAATTGTTTTTTGATCACTATCCTCCATCCTTCCTTCACACACAACCCATCTCCCCATTATTTTCGTGTCATGTCAAAGTGAAATAAAAAAAGAGTGTCAAACTTATCAAATCCATCACACACTCACACACACATCCAGCCAAAGAGAAAGGAATGAGAGTTGAGTGTACACACGTCCTATATATCAAGAGATTCCACAGCATCTTTTTTATGGCTTTCTCTTTCCAGCTGCCACCAAAGCTGAAAACCGTACCCATTTTGTGTGGAGACTCCCCCAATTCTTTCTCCCAAATCAGGATACTAACTACCAGTGTTTAATCGCAGGAAATACAGTAATTGCATTTCCTCCAACATTTCTTACTCTCCACACACACACAAACACACACACTCTCTCTCGCACGGCCACATAAGGAAAAACCTTTCACCGTCAACTTTCTCTTGGTTGTCGGGACGAGGGAGGATGAAAGAAGTGGGCGGGAAAGTACATGACTGTAGTGTGTGTTCAGCTCGTGAGCTGGGATTGAGAGTACCAAAGCTTTTCTCTCTCTCTCTCTCTCTCATTTCTCCGTCACATGAATCTTTGGGTGGGGAATGCATAGTGAGGGTTGGTTGTTGAGCAATTCAAAAATCAATCCCTACTCGTTTCATCATAAATCCTACACCATCCAATCCATTCTTTATTTTAACAGCCCATCAACCCAACACACGATATCCTGTATGTATCACCACTTTCACTATTATCTCTCCTTTTTATCCACACTACAAATACACTATACCAAAAGACACAGGCTACACCTTGTGTCATCCGTCACCCACAATAATCTATTCTCTTTTTACCACCTCATCCTCATCCCTCGTAAATTGTGTACATAGTTTGTCAACTCAAGCCAAACCACACACATACACACACATCAACGTCAAAATTTGTGGGAAGGAAGCAAGTAAATCCCAATAAATTTTGTGCTTTCATGAAATAGTGAGGACAACTTTTTTAATATCCAATTTTCATCATCTTCCTCATCCTCCCTTCTTCTCCTCCCTGTCACATCAATTGAGATTATTACCTACTGAGCAATAAATTGAGCTACACAATATTTTCTTTTACTACCCAGTCACACCCCCAATCCCAACTTCTTGTCAACTTTTTCTCTATCCTGATATTTAAGATTTAGTAACACACTTTTTTCACACACCTTTGACAAGTCTAAATTTTATTTACTAAAATGTCAAACAGTCTCGTCCCAATCACGGCGGAGACGACGACGACGATTTGTCAAAAAGTTTGCAATGACAAACTATCAAAAACAAATTTACAGGTCATCATCACAATCTTATGTACATCAAAGTGAGTCACGATCTGACAAAAATTCTTTGAGAGTGTAGCAGAACGTCTGTTTTCAAAATCCCATTTGGTTACACAAACACTTTCTCTCTCTAGCAAAAAAAACTTCATCCCCAAAAGCCAAGCCGACGTCAAAGAGAGAGGGAGAGAAAAATAGAATTTGCAATAATCCTACTACCGTCCACACCATACATAATTGACATGTAATATTTTTGTGAAGTTGGACATGAACAGTAAATGTCAAAAAGAATATTTTTGAATAACTTATATCCATCAAATACACCTCAAGCAGAGTGGATAACGAGTATGTTAATGCACAATCGTCCCACACACACACACACACATAAATGAATATCCAAATTGAAAATTACACTATGTTAATATCATATTACTGATACGAATCCAAATCTCCTCTTCCTCCTCCTCGCCATTATTAACAAGGAAATATGGTATCCATTTGCAGAGTTTTGCAAATCAGTCTCTCTTGTCATTTCTTATTATCATATTCACTTTTTTCACTATCCCGGACACAAAAGTCAAGAAAACTAAAAACAAAAACATTAGGAAATTATGGAATGTGACGTAAATGGGGGAGAAATAACCACAGAGACTTGAGAGCAGCATTAGCGTCATTTAATCACCCACAACTCTTTCATTTATTGTCATCCATGTTGAGAAGGGGAGAAATAAATATTAAAAAAATATAAAAAAGACAGGGAAAAAGGGGAGAACACCTCCAAGACATCACATTACCATTCCACTCCAAGTGTGTACTTATCAAAGTTGAACCATTGTCTCTTGTTTTCCAACCCGTTCTTCCACTCATCATCATGATGTGTAGTTGAGTTACAAATAGTTGAATCAAGTAAATGTCAGACACACACAAACAGTACCACCGCCGAGTAATAAAAAAGGGGGAGAAAAAATAAGATCATGTTACATTTTCACTAATTCCTTGTCTCCGTGATGTATTGCGTGTGCCTTTCGACCTAAGTACATGCCACATGGGTACTTTGAGGTATTGAATTTCCCATTCCTACATACCCCATCATTGAAAATGATCCTCAAATCACCATCATTATTTCCACTCTCTCTGTACTACACGTACACACACATTGGGAAAATTTGGGTTGACTAGTCCGTCAAATTTGAGCATTAACCAACCAACAGTGGAGTACATAATAAAATGTTGATTTCCCTTGTTTTCATAATTTCCCAAATACATATCAATTACTTCCAATCATGACTTATTTGTCCTGTGTACTCATTTCGCCTAATTCAGACCATTCCTTTCCAATTTGTAAAAAAATAAAAATGATTACATTAATTCATTACACAGGCAAAAAAAAAGTTTGACAAATTGAATTGACCATGTCTTGTCTCGAAATGCATAGGAATGATCAGATTATCATACTCGAAAATTCCAGTTTGTCCTAAACAGTTTCCTAATTAACGTACAACAGGAAATATTAATTTCCATAAAATCCATACAACACAAAAAGGTCGTGTTTGGCCTCCCACACACACACACTCGAAACTACAATGCCCACATTAAAATGTAGACAATTATAATTCAGAATTACAGAAAGAAGATAAATAATTTGGCACTGTATTCTCCCATATGTACACAAGTAATGATCTCCTATTCCAGAAATGACAAGAAAAAGATGAGACAGACGGCAGAAACGAAGCCGTTATGTATTATATAACGCTTTAACTAAATTCATTAGAGGACCAATTACAAGGGAAGAAAAATGTCGTCAAACTTGTTTCTTCCCTTGTACTAGTTTAGGTTTAACAAATAGTGGGCTATCACACTCACATGACACAACACAACACAGTAACAAGAGTGAGGGTGCAAGATCTATACAAAGAATGTCTTTTTAAATTTAATTTCCCTGACCCTCCCCCATTCTCTCTCTCTCTCTCTCTCTTCCTAGTCCCATTTCATGAATCCCCATCAGATTAGTCATGAATGAAAAGGATTTTGATTAATCTATACATTATAATTTATACTGCGACTGTCAAAACATGTAATACACAGTCATTTCAAAAATTTATGCTATTTTCCTCCATTCTCTTCTCTATTTGTTTTGATGTTTCACAGTCTCAGTCATAGTCATAATATCATTGACTAGACTTCCTACAGCCCAACAAATTGAGAATTCAACTCTCAAATTCCATTGTTGACTAACTTTATAATATTTTGTTGGTGAAACCCCAGCCATTCCCTCTTTTAATCTGAGTCAACACAACTCAATTACTCTCCTCATATTGTTATTAATCCCACCCTCAAATTTTTAACATTACTTGTTGTTGTGAGTGAAGAAACAATTTCCCATTATTGTACACCTTCTGACGGCTTGATCCACATAAAATAAAGTTGTTGTCAAACAAATTGACAAGTGAGGAGAGTAACAATACAAATAGAGAAAATCTGACTCAATCAATCCAACAAAATGATAATAATAAACAATATTTCATTTTCCACACAATCGAGACTTCTTCCCTCACATCATCCCTTCCACATGTCAATCCATTATTATTATTTATGAAGGAACACCTTTTTAATCAAATGACATTTATGTGGATCACACACAAACACACACACACTTCCATGTAGGTGAGCCACAATCAACATTAAGTATATTAGTATCGGTAAATTTTAATAGCTCCACAATCCTCGGCAACAACAACAACCAGAATGCATCATAACAATCTCTCTCTCTCTGTCTGTCTGTATTAAGGAGTGGAAGGATGTGTGTGTGTGTGCTCTATGAGAAACAAGAAGATTGGTGGCAACTCTTCCTCCTCTTCAAATCACCATATCATCATGTCAAAGATGACCTCAATAATAAAAGAACAAATCCGACAACCTACACTTTAACAACAAAACTTTTTTGCATATTGTAGTTCCATTTAACAATTTTAACTGACGCGAGAGACTCACTATGAAGGATCAAATCTAATGAGAAAAAAAACTGTACAAAACTGTCCACATTATGTTGCATACCTCATGACGTCCTCCTCTCTCTTTTTTGAGAGCAGTAACTTCATTGTAGAAATGTAAGATGGATTGATATTATTTATACTGTGTTTTATTCTCTCTCTCCCTCTCATACACACACACAAACACACAGATTGAGATACGTAGCTGTACTTTGCTCTCTTCATCCTCCTCACACAAATATTTTTACTAGTACACACACACACGTGCATACACTTCAAGAGGTACAATATTAAATTGATGCATGGCCCTCCATAATTCTAACCCATAAGTAGTCACAATTTTATTAGTCTCTTCAATGATCCTCCATCCACCCCTCCTCATAACACACCAAACAAATAATTCAGAATCAAAATGTTCCTCTCTCTCTTTCTCTCTTGAGAGAGAGAGTGTGTGTGTGGAAGATTAAAGAGGTTACTCAGTTTTCTATGTATGACGATGACAGTTGATTGAACTGTCAACCATTACTGGATATGCCAATCCTCACAAAATATGACTTTCTACAGGTAATGTGAGTACACAACATTTAACCATCATGTACTCAAATGTGTACAACACAACAACACAGTTAAGTTTCAACTTAATACTGATTCAGATTGTGATTGTATTTTTATGCCCCTCTTACCCTTTACCCCTTCCCCATAATATAATGTAATCAATGAGGAGAGTGTGCCTCAGTGATTTTGTACAGGCGTCAATCCACCATTAAACTGTTCTTTGTGTTTGTGTGTGTGTTGTACAGGGAAGGGGGAAGCGGTGTAAACAAAGTTTAATTGAATCCTGAATGCATGTTAGGATTAGTGCAGCATGTTAAATAGGACAATAGTGTAACTCGAAAGTATGTAAATCCTGCCTCTATTTTCTTTTTTACAAAAAAAAAACTTTCTCTACACAACACGATACACCCACACACTCTACCTCTACTACTAATAGAGTGTAAGTACATAGAAGGGAATAAATAGGGATACATTAAACTGGTAAGATTACCTTGTTTTTTGTTACATATAAAAAATATTGAGCCTTGCATGCATGCATTGCATCCTACTTAATTATTCAATTTACATTCTACACCTTTTGCTCAATTTTTTTTCGAGTAGGGTAAACTCTTGGTACAACATCTTGGTCTCTCAATCCCGCTTAAGAGTAAGACAAGAGCAAGGAAATTAAAATTTCAAATTAAATCTGTAAATCCAATGTACACACACAAATACACAACGCTCCAAATATGATCCTTGAAAAAAAAGGCACATGACGACTCCCTGAATGAAACCAATTGCGAACAACAAGGAGCGTTACTACACAATAAAAATTAACTGCTACCACATACAACACACACACTGTTGTGTGTGTGTATGTGTGTGTGGAGGAGATTGAGGAGGAGAGAAAAAAGCTCGTCTGTCAACAAACAGAGAGAGAGAGAGAACAAACATTTCCGACAAGCATGAACATGACTTTTTGATCTAATTTCAATTATCCTACATTCACATTTTTCTCCTCAACTTATTGTCTCCCTCTCTCTCTCTCGGCTCTCCATTCACAACAAAAACAACAGTTGAAAAATGGTGTAGTGTACGTACATTAACGGACAACAGGATTGGATGAGTACACACAACTTAACAACAGTTTTTTCTCTCTGTGCATGTGTATGTGTTGTGTATGTAGCATGGATCAATTTGGGGCAATTACAAAGAGCATCGGTATTAAAAATTATTTGAACAACTATACATACATCCCACGACTCGTTCATAAATCCTCCCGAAGCTACTTTAATTTTAGACCTATAGGTCAAGGAAAAGGGGGTAGCAGATTCCAACACACACACACAAGAATCTGTATTACAAATGATCATATATTAATGGTCGTCCAGTTTTACCAGTGCATAATAATATTTTCCAACTCTGCAACATCAATAACGGAATGATGGAGTAGCGTGACTCAACCCTTGTGACAACACACACACACACACACTTCAAGTCTCTTTAATAATTTAGCACTCCACATTTGAATTGTAATGTACTTCATACCGTCCTGGTCTTTGTGAAGAGAGAGAGAGAAAAGTTCAACCACCAGTAAATACAACCAATAACATATTCTCTGTTTATGTTTCCTCTGTGTGTTTCATCTCGAATGTACAAAATGCCTTCCAGCGCCTCAACCCAAAACTCTGGTGCAGTTATGTGTGTGTTTGTAGTTGCAAAAATGAAGCTGCAGTTATTCGATGCGATGCACTCTCCTTCGTCCATTCCACTTGATCAAATCTGACTGGGAGGGTTTGCTTGGGATTCTTTCTCTCGCTCTTTTAATGCATCCGCACACACCATCATTCTTTTACCAAAAACAATTTAATGACAGTCCCAACGACAACAAGAAAAGAACGCTCCCTCCACATTCCACCCATTCTCATACAGTCCATTCTGGTGAGGAGTAGATACCAGTATTATTATGTATTATTAGACAGTATTATTATGTACTACCCCCTGCACGACTCACAACGACAACAACAAAATCATAATCCATTTAAACTCTGAACCAAAAAGTCTTTTACCCTCAATTTCTTCCACTCAGGAAAGGAATATACATTAAAATACAGACAATGATGGGTTCAATGATCACCCAAATTCTAAATTATGCAATTCTTCTCCTACTCTTCTCCTGAATAATTAATGGATACTCAACTTGAATCCCTTCCCTTCCTGTAATTTATGAGTTCCTTTTGCAGTTCCACACTGCACTGTCTCTGTTGTACTTGTATGTACACAAGTATCAACACAATTTGTAAACAACCATATCATTAGTTTTAGTTAGCAACAGTTGAAGGACTGCCTGCTCGTCTGTACACAATCCCTATCTTTAACACCTTCCAACTACAATGATAAAGACAATATGATGAGGATACTACATTGTAAAAACTTTATCTGAAGGATAAAAAAAATGCAATCATTATTATTTACCTTACGCCTTACACACAGAAAAAAAGCCGTCTTCGTTTCTATTCCTATCTCAATCTTCTTTTACAAATCCCCTACCTACCGTAAAGTTGAGAGGGAGGGAGACAACGGAGTAAATTTTTATTTACAGTCTTTGTGTACACAATCCACATACAAAGTACTTTAGTTGTAGTTGGGTATATCATACTCATAGCGGTGTCAGACAAATTCTTTATTGACTACTGTACTTTTCTCAATACTTAATTTAACAACAGAGAGAAATTCTACACACAACAGAGTTCAACAATAAGGAATCTTCCTTGTCATATTTTTGTGACACCTGTTCATGTAACAAATCAACATTTCCCAAACTACTAAACACACATTGTCATTCACACTTTTAAATTTTCTTTCCTCCTTTCCCAAAGACAGTTATCTCATAAAGATGACAGACAATCATAGTCATTGGGCAGGGAACCACACATTATAATATTATGATCGGACCATATTAAAAAAATATCAACAAGGCATCATCTTCCTCATCTCTCCTGATTGACACACCAAGATTATTCATTAGCCAAAACTCATTAATATTCCTCCTCGTACAAATATCCTTTTACAACTTTTTCTACCTACCTACACTCCTCCTCCTCAATCTTTCTGTAGTAAACAATTACAATTAATATTAATTTGATTTTCTGTGCACGACAAAAGGTAAAAACTAATTTAGAAATATTTTTTGAATGTACTGCACACACATAAAAATTAAACTGACCGTCTACATGTCATACGACATGAGACCATATGCTGTCCAACTGAAATTACTGAGCTACATCAACGTTATAATTTGTGCGTGTCAATTACCTCTTTTACCTTCGCAAGGCACACTAAATGGATAGAGGTACGTAGATCCAGGTGATTGACAAGGTATTTTCTCTCTCTCTCTCTCTGCCGTTGTTTTGCTGTGAACCTTAAGCACGCTCAAATAATTTGTGCCAAATCAATCAGCCAAGGCAAATAATCAAAAACTTATAAAGTTGTAATCACACACACACACCACACTCACTCTTTTGGTTGGTGTCTTTGTGCGTGTGTAAATGTAAATAAGGACCAGAGTAAGGCTTCTCGTCGAGTCCAGTCTATCGAGTGACTCGACTCGATTGACTCGAGAAAAAAGGGAACGAGTCTACTCGTTACTTGTTCCTCCTCCCCCCAAACGAGTCGAGTCAGAGTC
>WJFB01002657.1:0-17597 GCA_009870185.1 Pygmarrhopalites habei
TATCCATTTTACTTTTACATTATGAGGTTAACCATTTATGACGTCCTCAAGATGATATTATTAAAATGTGAACGATTAAAATATCTTGTGCAGGTAAATATGAAGAAGTAAACCCACCAGGGGTCAAAGATTTTGTATATATTACTGATGACACGTATACTAAAGAACAGGTAAAATATTTAATCTGTTGTTCATCGACTTTGATTTGTTTGAATACAAAATGACATGTTTGCTTTATTTCTTTTTAGATTCTTCGAATGGAGCAAATAATCTTGCAAGCGTTAGACTTTGATTTGCTTCCCCCAACATCGTACACATTTACCAAAGCATATTGTAGATTACTTCACCTGTCTCCACAGGAAACTTCCTTAGCTTATTATCTTACCGAACTGACCATGATTGACGGCGAGCGGTACACAACGATTTTGCCAAGTTTGATTGCAACTGGAGCAGGTATGATGACTGTTTCTAACATTGTAACAATAAATGATAACTCATGTATGTAATCATAACTTTTTTTTGTAGTTGCCCTATCTCGCTTCACATACCAGGTACTCACAACAAATTTTTCCATGAATATAGAGCAAGTATGATTCTCTTTTTCAAAAATGTCAAATATATAATGATGAACAATTTTTTTCTTGATTTGCAGGACATTTTTTGGGATCATGATCTTTGTACATTGACACCCCATGTCCGGTCAGAAACACAACGATGTGCTCAATTTTTGTATAATACTTTTTACGAAGCACCCACATGGTCTCAGACCAGTGTATTTGAAAAATACAAAGTTTCAAAATATTATCAAGTCTCAACTTCTTTACCACCCAAACTTCCATGGTCTTAATGATACTTCTTTCATAGTTTTTTTTTTAAAAAATATTATTGGTGATGGGGGAGGTGGTGTATTAAGTTCGTTCAACAATTCCTAAGCGTTTCTGATAAATAAACAAAACAAGGAAAAACAATTCTCCTTCGGAACTGTCTAATTTCATTTGTAGTGACATACTACTGATATGCTGAAAAAGCATAAAAAGGTCATTAAATGACCTTTTATGGAGCGTGTCTGTGTATGAATGACGTTATACTTTAGTACAATAACATGGAACGGAGTGCAGGGACGGATGCAAGTTTTTATAACTCATTCACGCTCCTTTTTATTATTCGTTTAAAATTTTATAATGTACTCGCTCACACAGATTGAAAACGATTCCTCCCACGTAGTAATTTGTATATATAACGTAATTAATTATTAAATGATTCGATCATCGTCATATTTCAGTTTCAGTACAATTAATGTAATAATAATAATAATCATTATTATTATTCTTTTGCTTGCTACTCACAGTATTCATCATCAATGTATGTCTCATGTATAGCAAAAACAACAAAATCACACACAATCTTTGTGTGTGTGTATAATAATAATTAAGAAGAAGAGTTACTATAATTTCATAAGACATCACTTAATTGAGCCATGTTCCCATACATCTCCTTTTGGCTCGGGCTGTGTAATAATAATAATTCTGTAGGCTGGTGTTATTTTTTTGGATTGATAGTTGTTTTTTCTTTTGTATTTTTTTAATTTTTTTTCTCCCATTTCCTTTTTCTCATTTACATATGACACCGCGTCGTTTCTTTTTTTTTCTCTCTCTCTCTCTCTCTCTTCACTCCCATCTCTCATGGATGATTGCCTGATGTCGACTGGATGGAAGAAGTAATATACTATATATAGTAGTAGTAGAGTAAGTGACAGCGAGAATAATTGTTGCAAAATAATTCTCTCTCCCTCTCGAGTACTTTGTATATTAATTGTTAATGTATTGATGACGTTGTTCAATTTTAAAATACAAGTTTTTTTTGCGTCCAAAGTGACGCATCATACTATTGAATAATTATGAAACCAGATGGGCTATCTCATAATTGATGTAATATATATATTATATATAGTACTAATTTACAATTAGAATAATAATACGAAAAAGGAAAAAAAACAACACAAGAAAAATATTTTTTGTTGGGATTTTCTCTCTTCTCAAAAAGATCCATTACAGATCCATTGCAAACTGTTCTGAATCCATCGTGGCAGTGGCGGATGTGCCTGGAAGAAAAAGAAAAGACACCAAAAAATGTTGTTAATTCTACTTACATACTTTCACAGTCCCATTCGATTTCATTTAAGCTCTGACTATATAGCGCTGTCCGTATACACAAGGTTTTACGCACCATAGTGTGTGGTATATTTGATAAATTTAAGTTTTAAATGACTATGTACATAACTTGGAAGTACAGAGTTAAATTGTGTGACCTATTATCAACCATTTATCAATTTTCACACTATAATAATATATATTATAATAAACAGAAAATAACCACAAGTATCGCCCCTACACTCTCTAAACACTATCGTACACAGTAATCCTTTTACAAATAGTAGTAATAGTATAATGCAAATGGTATGGTGCCTCAGTACATCATAGTCATATTTGCATTTTATAAATTCAGCCTGCCACTTGACCTGCCTAGAAGCAGCAGCTTCAACAAACACAAATCCATACTCTGTCTGTGACTGTGTATGGTTTCTCTCTCCCTCTCCTAAAACATCTCCATTCTATTTTTTTTGTAATTTAAAAGTCGTTGGTCTCACACCATTTCATCATCATAATACTATCCATCGACTAAATGTTTCTAATCAAATCAGGATGATTGTTCAATAGTTGCAATCTTCCCAAGATAAGGTTGGGTATTATGAATAAACACACACATACACGCACACACCTTTATAATGGTGAATTATAGTCGAGTTAAAAGACCTAAAACTTGTTGACAATTTTGTATTGTACTTTACATTGACGGTAAATCATCTCAAATTCCAAAACATGAAATGACAATTTCCAGACTTTCCATTCATTTAAACTTTTCATATTTACAAAAATAAAATTTCAGGTGGCTGTACATTGCTAATTTGCTATGCTACAGGTAGTACGCACTTTTTATGAGTTGTAAAAAATTACAGTTCATTCTACAAATGTAAAGCAGTGCTGAAGAGTTATAAAAATGACTGTTGTACAGGTAAACATTATTAATTGTTGACAATTACTTTACTCTGATATCATCCAAGTTGTTATTTTCCAAATTACATTCCCTTTCCATGTAGTGTATGGGGAAGAAATGTTTTTCTCTTATTTTTTATTTTCAACAGTGAAACAGAGCTTTCTACACATTGTAGAAAGACAAATAATAAAGATTCGGATTGAGAAACTACTTCTTCAATAACAAAAACCTCCTCATGCTATTGACTGACTATCATATTTTTTATTATATACCGTCTTCTTTGTGAAGACTTTTTCTTTTCTCCTACAACTCCTCCTGGTTTAACGATAAGAGCTTTAACATAAAAAATTTTGTCCACGAAACCTCTCTTGTGAACTTGTATATTTTGAAGAAACTATTTGTCTTCACAATCCTATCATCAAGAAGACAAAATGACCGCCCCTTTGTTGTCCTCACATTTAACTTGTCGCAAAAAACAAACAATTCATTGATTTAAACGATGATGAAACAACTAAAAAAAGAATCTCTTTGATTATATAAGACACTGTCTTATATAATCATCTATTTTACTCATCTATTTTAATAAAATTGAGATGAGGCAAAGAAAATGAGAGAGAGAAAATTTTATATGGCACTATTGCTACAGGTATGTCATTCTCAACTCTCTCCTATTAAAAGGTTAAAAGTCTCAGCATGGGGTGACCTTGTGGTCTCATACCACACTATTTTCTGAGTCGTAATACCTTCTACATCGTTAGAATTTCATGAACCAAAGTACATATAACGTAAGTATTTACACATATAAATTATGTATGTACACCGTCCTTTTTTCAAAAAAAATAAAAGAAAAAGTTTACCGGAGAAATGGAAATTCATCCTAATATAAAATTTATGTATTTTAAAATTTTTGTTGCTGACCTGAATCTGAAACTCTAACATTCCCTACTCAAATAATTGAGACAATAGAAATTGAAAACCACAAAGTACTTTATGTAGTAATATTGCTCGAGCTATATAAGTAGACTAAACATATTAATAGCTTGTAGAAGTGTCAATGAGTACGACTTTATAATATATCTATAAGCATAAACAATTGTGCAACTCACGTCTTATATCTCCCAACTTCTCGCCCGTCATATTATTATTATCTGCAATAAGACCTGACGGTGGGAGAGGCATACTTTTTGTAGGTGAGACACCCGGAATAAACTAAAGGAGACAAAAAAAATCATTCTACATATTACTAAAAATTTACCACTTGAAAGGATGACTTACATTACACTATTTGTTTATTAAAGGGCAAAGAGTTAATTTTGCACACCTGTAGCTTAGGCGGTGTCTTGCTCATTGGAGAGTTACGGAGTTGCATCTAAAAAAAGGAAGGGCAATGAGTATTAAATCGTGGTCCGTGCATATGACTACCTATACATATAGAATTGATAATGAATAAAGTAACAAAGTAAAAATTACCAAAAATGCTCTCTCATACACTATTCTTGTTCCTGTGAAAAGAATTCAAATAATAATATTCTTACATAAAATTTGAAATTGATTACATAGGTGATACATACAATGTACTTGTAATATCACTAATAATCTCACTTCCACTTCATTATAAATACGATCAAAATGTTAGACTGTGGACTGTGTGTGTTACCTAATCTAATAATAATAATGAGATAAGAAACAATAATATGAAACGTTAGCTAGCGTTATAATACATGGTATTGAAGAGCATTGATGTTTTCGTATCTCATTAAATCAATTAATATTAATATTACTGATGAAATGTAGAGCTCAAAGTGTGTACAAAGACCTTATATTAACGGCAAAGGTTTAAAGTTACAATCATAATAATCTGATACACACATGTAAACAGTTAATTAAGAGCACGTGTTTAAGGATTTTTACGACTTGATCATCTAATGGTGATACGATGAAAATTGGAGTCGCATAATAAATAACATTATAAATAACTCCATGCTGCCTAATGTAAATAGTCTTGGGGTGGGAATTGCTGGCAATTTGAAGGCTATTAAAAGGTGACTAATATCTCACGTTTTCCCTCACAAAACAGATTGTTTAACCATGCATCAAAATGACTAACTATACAAATACAATCTTTTGAACACCACCACTCTACATAGTATTGAAAAATGACATGAACGAAAACCAGATACAATTCACCCCCATGAAAGGGGAATAGGATTATTCATTCCCAATGTAAGTACAACAACAACATGTGATATTCTAAAATAGAGAGATGGAACATATGTCTTGGAATAGGGTAATGCCTGTATCTGCATGTAAAAGGTAAATAAAAAAAGGTAGCGTTTAATCTGTCTGTACGGTTGTATAATAACAAGTATTATTATTACATATTATAATATACATACTGAAAGACAGCAACAAATTTATGTAGCATACTTATATGTATGTACACACACACAGTTTGTACTACATATTGTAGTAAAGTCCTCACTCTGTGTCTCAACAATGAACATGTTGGACTGAAATTTTCATTTTTTGAAACTTTCGAGGGTGTCGGAGATTGTTGCTTGCCAAAAACTTTAAGAACATTTATCTTGTGTGTATAAGAGAGAGTAAAGCATGCTTCACAAACTGCGTAAACATCAATGACCTTGAGGCTTTGGAAGAGTATTATAGAGGGACCACTTGGCAACAACAAGATGAGAAAAAAAATTATATATAATTTTTTTATATTCTACGCATTTGCCAAGTCAAATTGTCAGATTTTGCAAACTCATTCAAAATTTCTGGATGTGTTTGTCTGTGGAAAACAATAAAGAGAATTTTAGTAAAACTGGAGTAAATACTTTTTTCCAGTGTCTGCAAAGACAACTCCCATTATTCTTGTATACATACAAAAGTGTGTGTGGGTTCATCTTGTAAATAGGTAAATATATTTTAGAGAGAGAAAATTCCGGATGAGGAGAAAAAATATGTGTGTGTACTAGGGGTATGTTTCCTGTGTGTGTCATGGCATTCATTGATGAAAATATTAGGGAGAGACTATCTATCCTCCTCTACCGAAAACGACGCACTAAGTATTATTATTCTGTTGAAACAAATACTTAAATAAAAAACAGTACGACTGTCCAACTTTACTTTAGACTCTTGGATATACAAATCTCAGACGAAATCTTGTTTCTATTCTTCTTCATCTTCCTTCGCACACGGTGCTATTGTTATATATATATATACAGTGTAAAAAAAATTTGCACGTGGCTCTAGCCTTAGGCTTTCGTGAATTATATGAAAAAATTTGAGCTCCCATATTTGTTTATCTCCTCGCCCTCAACTCTAACAAGTAGTTTTACTGTTTGTGTACCCACTATTGTAAATATTGCGTAGCAATGCCGGTTAGATTGTTATTCACTTTTATGTGTCCAATGAATTTTTCCTATTGACAAATTAGAACAATTTCCTAAATAATAACCATCTTATTCGGCTTTGCCTCATGCATGCCATGCCGCATCATACACTATTATTATTTACGTCATGTAAAGTCATGTATAAAAAAAAAGTATACAACAAATCGTTGTACAATTTTGATGACTCGACCTGTGTGAACCCTAACCTACATAACCTGCCTGCATATCTGTATTTAGATTAAGTTTTAAATACACAGCCTTCTGAATTTGACTGTTAATTATTTTTAAAAATAAAAGTTTTACGTAAGTAAATATGGGAAAAAGGGTCTCATCCTTTACATACATAAATGAACTGATAAATGAAATAAATAAATGTTGACATACCACCGGGAGTAGTACTGTAAAGTGTTCCTCCAGGTGTTGATGAATAGTCGTTTGGTAACTGTGAGGCGCTCGTAATGACCATTCTACGTGAATTTGGAATAGCTTGACTCTGTGTGACCTGTCTAGCAACAGGGCTTAAACTCATCTTGTTAATTGTTGTTGATTTTAGTAAAAAATATAAATCTCACAGGGAGTTTTAAGGTACAAAGTACTTCCACGACGGACTGACTGTTGAAGACAATAAAAATCCGTTGATGATTTTTTCTTTTTTGTTTTTGGCTCGTCGTCCTCGTTGTGTGTGTGTGTGTTTTCGATTGTGCTTATCCAAAACGTGGCTGACTATGAATTTTTTCCACGAGACGAATGGCACTCTGATGATCTTGCTTCTTCTCTTGATTTCAACAATTAAATTGACAAAAAAAGTACTTTGTAGAGTTTCGTACTGTAAATTACCATTTGAGCAGGGACTGTGTGGTGTACAAACTAAACAACTAGTATTTAATTATTTAAACGACTATAGAAGAATAGATATTTGAGTAAAAATTAATCGGTAAAATATAGAGAAAGAAGATGACGAGGAGAGAGGAGAGACCTAACACACACAGTACTAGTCAGTTCTAAACAAGTTTGTATAAAAAACAGCAAAAGCTTTGTGAAGTTTATCTTGGTCTATAACTCTGCACCTATCGTACATACAATCCACAGTATATCCAAAAACATTCTACGTCGTATTAGTTACTCCTCTGCCACATAACCTAACCAGAAAATCCTCATTCCATCCCGATGTCAACAATGGGCAAAGGTTGTCTGACATCCCGGTCCCCTCTTTGTTCCCCTTGTGGATAGGGTGATAGGATCCCCATCGACTCCAGCCCCCTTCCAGAATTGGCACATTCAACAGGAGAGGAGGGTGAGTGGAAAATTTTGAGACAAGACTTTCAGCACATTTGCAAAAAATTGTCAATGGAACATGGACTACCCTTAGGAATAAGGGAGATTTGGGGTGACATGGGAATGGAGCCACAGGACACAATGTCCTGGACACCCTAGACAAGAGGGACAGTACGCAACAAAATTTTGGAACCTCTCTCTATCATTCGGTTAACTCGAGTTAGTTACTTACTATTGAGGTAGTATTCAGAGCTATGTACGACATCATGTCACATCTTTTAGATGTTCAAGGGCGAGCCTATGCGTTGTTATTTACAATACTTACTACTCACCGTTTTATTTATATAAACACATTTTCTACTCGTATATTTGTGTGTGTGTGTACTTGAAGATTTCGTTTTCTATTTTCTGAATTTCCAACCATCAAACATACACCCGATCATGAGGAGTACACACTGTGAGTGTCCTCCGCTGGCACTTTTACCGTATGGAACCGAATTCTAGCCGGGGTGTTAGGTGTTAATTGCCATCTTGAAGAGGAGAAAAAGTTTAAGCATGTAGAATTATTTCTTCTACCGGCTATTAATAGTCAATAGTCATGCGGTACGGTTTACAATGTTTGATTTGATTTCAAATGATTTTCAACTACGATTTGGCAATTAGTGTTGATATATGTGGTTCTCCTTCTCCTCCTCCACCTCCTCCTCCTTCGAGACTCTTTATTCCTCGTCGACAAAACGTGATTGCAGAGGTGGTTCCTCTCATTTTTATGATATTTTGTATTATTTTGGCATCTCTGTTAGTTTTGGCATGAGGATTCATCCAACCACACAGACACGACCACAGAGCACACAGATCACAGAGAGAGAGAGAGAGAGAGAGAGTTGTAAAAATCTTGATAATTCAAAAGTCTCGATAAAATGGTGCTGCCTGTGCATCTAAAGTATCTCTGAATACACAGATGTACTAGTACATAGTTACTTACAATACATGACGAGTTAAATACACGTATGGTCTGATACACTAATTGAAATTCTGCGACTCCCCCCATCATGAATTCATTAACATAAATCTGTACTTGTGTCTTGTCTTACCCTTGGTCTCCAGCTATATGGCTATGTCATGTCACAGTTGTGTAGTTTTGTTTCAAGAGTCGTTTCATGATATGACCTTTTCCGCTACAATATCAAAGGAGAGAGAGGAGAGGAGCAAAAAGAATCCCCCACTCAATAATAAAACAAAGAATTTTCCTGGTCCAGGTAGACTAGCATTCAAGTGTGTGTAGGTTTTCATTCACGTACTTGTACATGTGTCTGTTGTAAAACTCGTGGGGACGTGTTCACCTAGGGTAAAAGTAAACACAGATAGGATACTAAATAGATATGGAACTTCTGCGTTTTGGAAATTGCAAAACTCGACTCTTGGTTGTTATGTACTTACTACTACTTACTATGTAGTGTGTTGTCCAACAAGTTTAAACTAACTACAGTAAGCAAGCATGCTACACTTAATTAATTAATAATACTCACACTGGCTGTGGTACTACATTGCGTAAACAACAACAACAACAATAATACAAAAAAGTCTGAATTACTATTAATAGTATGTCCTACTAGTTTATATTGCTGAAATTTCTTCCTCCCTCTCTTTCTCGTCTTGTCACATTACATAAGGGTCATATGTACATTCCATGTGATATATGTCCACAAAAATGAATAAAAATAAATACAGTGACTGAGGAGTTCATATTGGATTACCTGAGCTCAAGTCCAGATTACCATAACGTGAAATAATAATGATGAATTTAGGAGGATGTAATGTGAATTATTTTACCTTGTAGAAGGGCAATGCAGTGGATGCACCTTTCTTTCCTTCATAATGACTCATGAATAATACAACATTGTATTGTACAACAGTATGTGCTAAATAATAATCTAAATAGAAATTTTTACACACACACAATGATGCTGGTACTACACACAATACACATTGTACAATCTCAATGTCAGACTGGGATGTGTGTACTACTCTCTTACTAGGGATTTGTTATGACAGGACAGTTGACAAAATGCCACTCTGTACATTTTTCCGGAAGTTTTATATCTAAATTAATTGGAATAAAAATATATAGACAAATCATTTTTATATTTATCTTATCCGACTTTTCCCGTATACACTCTATATCTACCGTACCATTGATTCTATGGAACCTAGGAAGTCAAATTTTACGGAGACACGTTGAAAATATCCCGGATCCCGGAATTTTCTATTCATCTCATGCAAAGGGATCATCTTTTAGACTCAATCCCGGTTTATTATTTAATTTCTACCAAGTTCTTGCAGGATTTAATACGGTATACATGTCCCCTTTCCTTGTGTCTGAGTGTTGGGTACTGTGTCTCATTTATATTAATTTACATAACAATTACGACACACAATCATTGAACAAATATTTTTGTTCTTTTGCAGTCTGTCTGTCGGCACCCTGCCTCAAATAACTCCAAGTACATATGTATAGGGATCATTATCACGTCCACGACTCATGCTGACACATGCCTTTTGTCCTTTTGGTTTTAACAAAACATCCCCATGTAGGTAAGTATGATTACTGGCGACTCAGTTTGATAATCCACACGACACCCAAAAGGTGATTAAAGGTGTAAGTACTATTATGTGAATACAAGGAGGATTCCTCCAAACTCTCTAAACATTTTATGCTTTTTGCGCCGGGCGGACATAATGCCAAAAACTCGGTCTTTGTCTTTGTCTTGATGGTCCAAAAGTTTTATAAAGAGTGCAAATAGTAATACTTTGGTTGTTTATTGTATTGCACATATGGTATATAATATAATATGTTGTAGTTTTAACAGTAAATAACAACAACAACAATATGTGAGTGAGTACTCACATTAGACAAAATTAAAATCAAATACATGTAGCAAGTTTACACAAATGTAAACAATAATATTAAAGCATAAGAAAGATGAGGACACAATGACAAGAGACACGAATACGAAGACTCTCATGTGACATTTTTTCCCCTATAATATCAATACAACACGATAGTAAGTAATCATAATAAAATCATTTCTGACAACGACTGTCTGTGTGCCAAGGAAGATTTACCCAAGTTGAATTGTAATCGTATATAGAATAATAATAACCCTACCTGTTTTGTCTCTCTCTTGTAGTGTTCAGAGGTACATACAATTATTAAATATTAATCACTTTTAAAATTTCAATAATTAATATCTCATAAATGAGGATGGGAGGTAACCATAAATCTATGGAGTATGTACAAGTAAATAATAATAGTAACTTTGTGCTTATAAATGCACACTCTCAAGTCTAATGACCAGACTACATTATATTACTTGATCACCATCATCTCATTAAATTGTAAAGCTTGATCACATCCAAGATACTACACCTTAATCTACACACTGACTCAGTCTCACTGAGGTGCCCACAGTGTACATAACATATAATACGAGTTTTTAAAAATGGAGAGAGAAAAAAAATTCATGATCGTCTAGAACGTCATAATCATAATAATTTTAGTATGTAAATATTATTATCATTATGTTGACTCAAAGCTAAGAATACAAGGATCAAATGTATGTAAATTTCGAGTACACGTAGCAATAGTCCGGGATTTTTCTTTTTCCTTATTATCTTAGCGAGTAGTTTATTATTAAACAATTTTTTATTATCAAAAAAATGAAGAACGATGGATGTCATCCATTGGGATAATGATGTTTATTCATCTTACGCTGCCGCTAGGACTGCTTCAATCTGTGCCACAAGTTCATCACACCTACCACTTAACCCTTTTAATTCTGTTGGAGAAGGACCAACCATCTTCACTAAACTTGGGACCTGTAAATATATAGTACACCAAGAAAATGGATTTTAGACACATTGTGCGATACTGGCAGTGTGGAGCTATTGATAGATTGGCAACTGTACCACATACACAATACACATTGATTACACATTCCCCCATATGAAAACATATGGAAAGATTGAACTGAGAAAGAGTACTAGGTATAGAAGTTGAAATAGTAAATAAAACAGATTTGCTACACAAAAACATTTGGAAGTTAGAATGTGATCTTGAAACATTTTTGTTGTACTAAACTCTTGTCATATTGTATTGACAAATTTTTGTACAACTGATAATAAAAATTTTATAAATAGGAAGGCTATACTCTGATTCAATAATTGTGTAGTATTAATGTTATTGTTATGCTGGTAGTATAACTACGTGAAGACTATATACAGATAGTAGATACACATAAAAAATAGTTATAGAGTTCTCTTACTTCTGCCCTGGCTAGTTGACAACATCGCAACAGGGACTGCAAATATGTTGACAAAAACAGATTAATTTACAATTTACATAGAAAACACACAAGACGCATTTGAGAGAATTTGCATGGTGGCCAGGTAATTAGTAGTAATGATCCTGTACCATCGGTCATATTTAAACATTGAATAATCGGTAGAATATTTACCTTGAGTGCACGAAATGCTAAAGTCTCATTGGGTTTTTCGGAGAGAAATTGAAGGAGGGCTAGAGCCATTTCCACAGCGACGTCGTCAAAGACCTAAACATTCACATCAATACACATTGGTATAAAAAGAAAAATTGAGAGGACAAAACAACAACTTTACAACGTGAAAACAAAAAAAAAGAAAAACTACAGTCTACAATCCCAGGACCGTAATAACAGTGATAGACAAATGACGGGAAACAGAGACCCCCAAAAATTCCGAGTAGGTATACCAGTCAACTCAACTGTTTCTACGGCCCTGACACTATACCAGCTTATTCATGGTACTCAAATCAAGGAATAATGTACATTGAGAGTCTCAATGTGTCTACTACGACATTATAATATTGTACATACAATATTTAATTAAATATTATAATATAGTAATGAACACCTTGGATTTTGATTTAGGTGGAAGCATAGATCGGACAAGTGAGGTTTGACCTATGCGCTTGTATAATCAATAACAACAACAAACCTTTATTAAAAATCCACACTTCACGCAAAGCATAAATGCGAGAAATAGAAGCAAGTGTCATAATATTATATATACGTACGCAATATATACAATATATATGATAAATTTTACACGGTAAAATATATAACGGTAAAAAAATTGAACTGGAACGAAAAATGACTATAAACTGAAATATCCAGTCAACACATTTTTTAGTAAAAGAAAGGAAAGGAAAAAAAATAAAGCAAATAAAACCAAAAACCAACTAGAGTTATTTTTTTACAGCCAATATTTTAAAACAAAAAAAATTTCTAAATTGAAAAAATCCAATTATTTTTACGTTTTACGTGTGCTTGATTTTGTTTAAATATTAGCTGACAGAATTTGCAGAGTTATATATACTACTAGTGTAATATATATATATGATATATAAAATACTAGAGAGAGAGAGAGACAGCGGAGCCAGGTTGCGATTCGTTAAAACGTAAAAATTTGGAATGAAATAAAACACTGACCGCCGTTTTCACCTCTTTTGCCAGGCAATTATACACGAGCGCTGAACCTATATCTTTAAAATCCTTTGAAAGAAGAGCATGCACTCCGACTTTAGTTGTCACCCGAATATTTGACATCTGACCACGACCTACAGCAACAAAAACATTGTAAATTGACGATCTTTGCTTGAAAGATATTACAATAAATCTCGTAGAATTATTCAGAACAGTAAGTATTTCTATAAACGTTTACCTTCAATGTCCCATTCCGATATGTATCTGCGCATTATCAACAAGAAAGAAAAATTTGTAATCAATTTGCAAGTCACTGTGTCATCATCAATGAATTTAATAATATTATTCAGTACTTACAGCAGCCACTCGGATGTAGAAAGGTTCTCAAATAGGTTGCACAGCAATAATGAGACAGCCTCTATATTTGAAAAAGTGCTGTATCATATCTTTCTTTGTACAAGTGAAAATTGTAATGTTATGATAATTGTCGTTTAGCTTTTATACTTATTTTTAATCTTTTTTCAAACGTACCTTGACACGGTGGTGAAAGTTGATCGATATTTGTGGCGTATCTCATAATTACATGATCCCTACGATCTTGATGAAGAACTAAAATGACGTCGTCTTTTGTTACCTGTTTTAGAAAGTGGCAGTATGAAAATAAAATGAAAATTCTTCTATTGAGAGGGCAGAGCCCATATCAAATAAATCAATTCAATTCAAAAATAAAATGAAAATTGTACAAGAATTAATGCATAAAAAACAGAAGGACTTACCGCTAACCAGGACAGAATTTTCAAACAGAAAACTCGAGAATTATCTCCAATGCCACTTTCTCCACTCAGTAAAATACGTCCTGTTGAAATAAAATGAGACAATTCTTTCATTCAAAATCTTACTTTCTACTTTCACCCGCAACGCCAAGTTGAGTGAAAAGTGCCTCTTTCTAATAATATCACTAATTGTGATAATGCCGGGTGACGCACTCATGTTTTAAACCGGCGAAGTTTAGACATGTGTCATTCACCGTACAGAGAGAAAAAATACGCAGACAGTACAAAGACTATTACCGATCAAGTTCAAAAAGTCGTCGGATAAAACCTGAAAAGTAATGAGTAAAAACATACGATAAAATCCAACATTCGTAATGAGATTGTAAAATTTTGTACTGTCTAAATGAAATTATAGAACAATTACCCAGCTGCCTTCATCGCCTAGGGCATACTCACGTAATTCTTTTAAACATCTCATTTCTTCATCATTCAATTCTACTTTGTCCAAGGATTTTTCTAATTCATCTAAAAGTTCATCGACATGATATCCCAGGTCCCTATAATGAATCCCACAAAAAATTAGTCACTAAAAATCATCCTAACAACATTAGATACATTTGGGAAAAAGAATTTAGGAACAAAAATACCGGAATACAATCGGTGGTTCTCTATTCTTCTTTTTCTCTTCTCTCTCTTTTCGTTCCTCCTCTTCGACCTCAGCGAGTACATCCCTTTTTTTAACAACTGGGACAGGTGTTCCTTCGTCCGAGTCACTGGCATTATCTCCCATTCTGATTCCTCCGACGTTGAGAACACGCTCACGAATTAATATCTCTAATGGATTTGGATCGTAACCTCCCCTTTGACGAACAAGTAGGGAAGTCTGAGCGAATTGTCGTATAATTTGACCCAAGGGCCTACAATTTCAAATAAAAATTAAATGTCTTTTTCACTACTACTTCCGGTTTCACCCGCACGACGAGTAACAGACGAGGGTGTGTGTGGATCAGAGGACGAATGAGTCAGGACAACTTACGTTGAGGCAACTTCACTAGGCAGATTCAGAATCCGGTCCGGGATATTCTTCCCAGTTAAAAAATGACCCAACTCTTGTGAAAAATTGTTGCAATTATGAGTGAAGAGGTCGTATTTTAGACCTTGGAAAGTAGTTGCACCTAACACTTCCAAGTGCTCAAGAAATATTTCCTTTGAAATCTGTGTTGTACCCAAGTGTTGAATCTCTGTTGGCTGACCAAGAATTGTCCCGGCCTAAAAGGCAAGAAACGCAGAGCGATGATCTTCTGCCGGTATTATTTTTAGATTAGAGTATTTATAGAGAGAGAAGAAAAACCCACCAACATGCTCGCACACACATGTAAGTAACATACATACTATAGTGAATTTAAACGGAAAGTCTTTTAACTCTACTCTCCTACATACTACTCTTTTGATCTATAGTGAATCTTGTAGTCTGTTTTATAATCTTTTTTGCACTAATGGAAAATCATGTAATGCATATTATGTTCAACAGGCTTTTTACTTACGGGTCGACACTGTAAGATCCCTTCATGGCCGTAGAAATATTCTCTCTCCGAATTATAGACGATGGAGGTGTGCCAAATACCGTCTACATGAACTCCTAGAATTTTTAAAATTATTATTACAAAGTGCACCCACATTAGACATTTAACTTTTCTGGTCAATTGAAAGATCATTCACAGACAATTGTCATTGACATCTCGCTCATTTTCATTGTAACTTGTAATCAATATTTTATACGTGTATTGAAAGTATTTACAAAATTTAAAAATAAAGTTTGAAATACAAAAACTCACCAATTAGTGCCAATGACATTGTCCGGGCCAGGCCGCGTGACAAGTCGTAAACATACAGATCCACAGAATAATTCGGTTCTTCCATTGTGATTTGTTATGACAGTGTTGAGTATTTAATACTGATTTATTATATTTTGACTGATTTGATTAAACCTAATTCAGGAAACAAGTTTAGTGTCAAATTAAATTTTTCAACTACAATAAGTAAATTGCAACTTTGAAGGAATTTTGAAGACTGAGAGTTGACTTACTTTGGTCTCGATATATATATATTTGTACTGGTGATTCGGTTGTGGTAATCTCACACGTAGAATTTCAAGTATTACAATTTACATGAGTCAGGATGAGTTTGCATTTACAAACTGTGTTTGTAATTTCAAAGTATAATCTAGTCTTGAATGACTCATAATTGGTAATGTAATTACACGCGTTCACACTCCACACTAAAGAGAGGAGTTTGAAATTGTGTATAAATATAAATAACTGGGGTCAATTATTTTCCCCGGCCAACCCAAATTGTAAAACTGTCAATTGAAAATTTTTTCAAAAAAAATCGGCTTAGGAACCTTTGGCGTGAGGTGGCGGCTCTTTGCCAACTTTGTCTATGCTTATTAAATAAACACTGATTGTTTTTCAGTGACTTGTAATTCCTGAAGACACATTAAATGCATTGATGATTGATTCGTCGGTATCCATTTTTCACACTCAATACAAAAGATGAATAAATCTTTGATTCAACTCACACATGAAGATATTCCTGCATTCTTTAAATTTCTGGAGCTGGACACGCCTTAGCTGTATCTATCCTGGATATTCCAGGCTATGCATAAAATATTTCACACATGGATGCGGCATTACATACCTGTGTGATATAACATGTACCTAATCTTCCTCAATGCACTAATCGTGTCAGAATGACACATAAGATGTGTGTGTGTGTAATAATTTGAATTACCCTACTTTTCTCCATTTAAAAGTACATGACAGATTAATTCAGAATTAGTACAAACATTGTAACTAGTCAAAACTTTTCTTCTGTGGTTTCCTCCTTCTCCCTTGCATGTCACATCAGAAGCAACAGTGAACCAAAGTGTTGCATGTCGCGTTTTCAAGTTGACATCCGGGGTACACACACACACACACACACGAGATCCCTTTTGTGTAAAAGGCACATTCCAAAGTCCATTGATAACGAACTACAAAATAACCATTTAATCCCTTTCTTGATCATCTTGACCGCCAAGTGGCTTCAGTATCAACACTCTACAATAATAATATCCTACTTTATTATCTGATTACCCTATCAAACCAAGCATAAGTAGTATGTAGTGTGAAAAAGGAGTGATGTTATATAAATCTACAGAGAGGAAAAGGGAGAGATGACAAGACCATACTAAACCCTCAGAATGTAATTCCCTTGCTTCTCGTTCTACCAGGACGTTTGAGTAATACAAGCTCTGCGTGCTTGACCACTCGAAGGGTTTGAGTAATACATTCATGATACTAATAATGTTTTAAGGGTCCTCCCCTTATCGATACATGTGTATACGAGAAGCATTATATGCTTCTTATACAAATCGTACACAGCGATAACGTTATTTTTGTATAAACAAACATGACCAATTTGTTTTTTTATGAAATGTAGCCCTTATTATCTCCTACCATTTGACACTTAGCCATGACCGACATTTGATTTATTCCCTACAATTCTAGAATTCTATCTCTTTTTTGTGATTAAACTAA
>WJFB01002658.1:0-17592 GCA_009870185.1 Pygmarrhopalites habei
GGGGGGGTGAGGGAAGAGTGCGAATAGTCTGGTGGTAATATTCTTCTTCTTATGCCGTTACGGTCCTCCGGCAACAACGGCAGTTGCTGATGTACATTTACAGCTGACTGTCTTTATTGTGGGGAAAAGACTTGCAGTGGATTGAATGTCCACAAAATTTCTTGAATGCTAGGGGCAAGGAAAGAGAAAGACGGGGAAGTTGGAGGAAGGAAAAGGTTGTAAAATAAATTTGTTCATCAAAGAAATGGTCGAGTTAGGATAGACTCGTATATGTATTTCGTTGGTGGGGTTGTGGTTGAAATTTTGTACTCTGCGCTTCTTCTGCTCGATGTGAAAAGTCTGAGTCTCAAGAATCACCTTTGACAGTCTTGTCCTCGCCCCCTGTCCTCATCTGCACATTTCTATATGAAAGTTCACTTTCTCTCTATATATGTGAACGAGTATGTTTAGTATATAAATGGTCGGGGATGGACTCGTTGAGACTTGATCCTTGATCAAATTATAGATTAGATAGAACAGAGAAAAAAAGGCTCAACTTGTCAATGAAGGGTTAGGTGTGTCTTTGTAGCCTGTGGACTGACTCAATTTGATATTTTCATCACTCCTCCTTTGACTCTTTCTCCGCTTTACCCGGTCCCCCATTTCACTTTTTACTTTTACTTTTGGAGGGACGAGTGAAGCAGGTGGATGATAAATGGTTGAAAGGAGGGAAGAAGGATGGGGAGTAAAATCAGACAGATTTGTTCGGAGAGCTTTGTCTTGATCCATTTCCTTCCACCCTCATCTCTTCCTCCTCCCCCATTTTCTTCATCCACTGACACTTTGAATTGTTTCAGTCTCACACACACACTCACTTTCTCTTTTCTTTGTGTACAGAGTCCAGAGCGAGGATAATCGGCGGCTCGGACGTCCATGTCAAAAGTGGAAGTTCTTTACGACTGACGTGTGAGGTGGAGCACGGACCTCATGATATTGCTCAGGTATTTCTTAAATTCTCTCTTTTACTATGGTTCAGACGATTACCCGAAATTCGGATTTTTTAATGGAATTTGTATTTCTTGAATAGGTGTTTTGGTATCATGGTCCAACCATCATTGACCCTCAGGGTTTGATGGGTGACCAGTTGGCCTCTGATATTCGTGTGGTGACCCAGAGAGGAGAGTTACTCCGGTCACAGCTAACCATACCCAAAGTAGCCCTGGTAAGTTGTCAATTATAAAATTAATGAAATTTGAATCATTATGAAAATTTTCACACATGCTAAAGTTGTTTTAATAATTCTTTCACATCAAAATTTGTCACTCTGCTTTGGAAACTGCATCAGTCCAATTCTGGAAATTACACGTGAGCTTTACTTCCATTAATTAAAGAAACCTCTCATTTACCCTCATTGAAATGTGGCTAAAAGTTTGTCTAGACGGAAAGCTTGCATTGAAAGTGTGTTTTGTCGGAAAACTGATGCACGCTTTGTAATTCAATTCTGTCTGGTCATTTACCAAATATTTTTTTTACAAAAAAAGAATTCTTTACGTCCTCCTGTGGGAAGATGGAATATGGCCTGAAAAATATGGGTCAAAACTAACCTCTGACCGAATTTCAGTCTTCCATTTTTCCCCGCCTCCCAAAGAAAGTCTGCATATGAATAATTAAAAGGAGGAAAGTGAAATAAGTCATCCCACCACAGTCGGTCTTATGATGTGGTACATTTGAGTAGAGTACTCCAATTGTCCCGCACGTGCAGTGCATCAAGGCTGAATTGTAAGAAATGTGTCTTTTTAAAGTACCCAAAAGTCTCCAGTGGTTTCCAACTGTTCCCATTTTCCCGCTAGCCAGCCCCCCTTCAAAAACGTTTTTATTAAAAATGTACTACACACAAATGTAGGGCAATTTGCGTAAAAAACTGTGTTGAGTTGAATTCAACTGCCAACTGCTCACAATATATAGAAAAGATCCGCAGTTTTTTCGCATATCTTTTTTTTGGCAGTCCATCTAAACAAACTCATTCATTTCTTCTTTCTCTCCAAGACAATTGGAAGACTTTTAATAGCCCGTTTTCCCCCAGCCATTCTCAAATGGTTACTACAATATTTAAAAACATTTTAATTTTAATGGTGTGCAGGTGTTCTCCCACCATGGCTGTCCCCGCAAGTGTCTTTGTTCACGTTCTGAATGGTAAGTGTCTTGTTTTCACTCTTCCCGCTCAAACCAAACTGAAACTTGGAAGGCATTTTGTTTACGCGTGTCATTAAATAAATTTACTTTTTGTCTTACTGCTGGTCATTATCTGGTAGTGTAGTGAGAGAAATACTCCGAATCCACCCACACACGCACACACAATGCAGTGTGTGATGCAGTCCACACTTGGTATTCAGGAGTAAATGTGCGTAAATATGAATTGTACCCGTCCAGCCTCCGCAACGAAGGAGAAAGTGAAAGGGAAAAGACGCGCAAACAATTTGTAGTAGAAACGATTGGGATGGATTGAGTGTACATGTTTATACCCGGGCAACAGAGGAAAAAAGGTACGCAGAGTGTGCCCAGGAAGTGAAGGGAGGTTGATATGAGTGTTTGTGGATAGAAGGGAGAAGGAGAGTAGACGAGTGCAGTCGACCATGTGTGAAATTTGGTAGGTTGCAGTGGATGATGTATGACGGCAGCTGGAATTTTTTCTCCTCTCTGCTTTCTCCTCTCCCCAACGCATGATGGTGTGTGACGTGAAGCGGTTAAAAAGACGAGAGAGAGTTTCCCCTCAAATGAAACATAATACAACTCCCCCTCTCCTGGATGTGTGTGCCTCCTCCCTTCTTACTATACAGATGCCTAGTTCTGTGTGTGTGTGTGTGTGTGTAAGCCAGGCCACGTTCCTGCAAAAAAATAGGCTGCACCTTTTTGTCCATCTTCCTATCCATTTTTTTCGGACCAATTTTTCTAACCTTAGCTCTTCATTGGAGGGGAGGGGGAAGATTTGTGACGGGAGAAATAATTCCATGCAATTTCTCCGTCCTCTGCTCATGTTTCCCTGTCGACTTTTTCATCCTTCGTTGATGCGTGTGGGGGGAGACAATGGAGTTGGTCAGAGGAAGGAGGGGAAGGAGGATTGAGGAAGGAGGAGAGAAAAAATATATAAAGAAAAGAGGCATGGATGAACCTACTAAGAGCTTCATTCCTCCATCAAATAACTTTTTCCCCGTCTCCCTGGACTCACTTGGACTCCTTCAGCCACAACGAATGGTCTAATTAAATGAGAGCATAACACTCCCAACCTCCCACTACAACTACCACCTCATCCTCCTCCCTCGCTTTCTGCTCCACAACCTCTCCTCTTTTATTATTATTATTCTCCTCCACAACACAAAAAAGAAGGCAACATTCAAAACAACAACAACCACCAGCCGTGGAGGGAGGAGCAGTGAAAAAAATGTGGAAAATTCAAAGACGAAGATACAGAGAAGAGACAATCCATTCATAGGCTCCGTGTAATAATAAGAGCATGAATGTTGTTACAGACAACAATTGTAGTTGTAGACACATGAGGAGGAGAAAGGAAAGAAAGTGTACAGGCGGATCTTTTTCCAATTGTGTGGAACATCAGCAGGGGTACGGGTACTCGAAGAACACACGTTCATGGCAGAGCATGAGAATTTTTTTGCTCCTTATTTTTTCTCCTTATAATTTAGAAGTAGAAATTAATTTGGCTGATGTTCTTCAAACTCCTTTCGTTTCTCCCTCTCTCTCTGTTGAAATTGTGTGTGTTGTGTGGGGAGTGAAAGCTCAGACAAGTGTAGAGAGAGTCTTTAAAGTCGAGCGAGGAGCATATGAGCTGAGGCAGGGTTGTTGTTTGGAATGGTGGTAACGATACTGAGGAAATGTGCAAATGACCTTTGTTCTCAACTTTTATGTACTTTACTTTTGTCTTCTTTTGAATGGAGCAATAAACAAAATGTGGAAAGATTTCCTTGTGTCTCTCCTCCATGTATTGTAGCAGAGTGAAAGTGAGAGAGTGAATGGGCAGGTTAGGGAAAAGAGAGGGAGAGAAAGCAAAAAAGGCCTCTTTCCCAAGTTCCAGTCTGCACACACACACACTGTCTGCTCCTACACACATACACACATATAGTCAGTATGGGGAGTGAGAGGGGGATGGGAGAGAAAGCATTTGAGTGTGTTTATTCTGCATTCCATTCACACCATTTCATTTACACGGACCGGCTCTTCATTGTTTTGTTTGTAGTGTTATGTTATGTTGGCGGGATGGAAAGTCGAGTCTCTCTCTCTCTGTGTCTCGCTTTGTGTGTGTCTGTGTCCGCCCCCTTCTCACTCTCCGTTCACTCATTGCACTGCTGCACCATTTTTCGAGACAGAGAAACTGTGTGTGTGTGTGAGTGTGGAGGAGGGAGAGAGGGCAATGAGATTGAGAGTGGGTATGAGCAAGTTGGGAGTTGTGACCGTAGGAGCCAAAGTTTAATAATTAGTTTTAAAAATACGATGAAGAGAAGGGAAAGTGCTATTAAGGACATTTGAAAAGAATTCTGTGGACTTCCGTAGCCTGAATGCTCAGGCAATTCTGGGATGGAATCTCCTTCTTGGAAGAAAAGACGAGGAGAAAGTACGAGAGAGGGAGAAAGGAGGGAAGAGCATTATCGCCACACAACTAGGATTTAATGTCAGTAACAGGGAAAGTTTTTTTCTTGTTTTGCCGTGGAGGAGGGAAGGAGAAAAAAAAAGAAAATTTTTTCTCACTTTCTCTCTACATTTTTTCCAAACTACAGTCTCATCCACGAGTTCCACCCACCCAACACCCCACTCACACACCATACTGTGCCCTGGTATGTAGTAATATTAGAGGACCTAATGTGGAGACTGGGCCATTTAGTTGTTGTGTGATGGTGGTTGATGGTAGTGTGTGCGTGTCTGGATCGACTTTCTTCCTCTCTCTCTCTCTGCTTTCACTTGCATATGTCTGGAGCGGCATTGAGGAGTGAGCATAGCCAGGCCAAGCACCAGGCAAACTATCGTTGGTGGGGGGTTACAAGCTGGGTACAGGGAGAGAGCAAGGAAATGGAGAAAGAAAGGGGAAAAGACAGAGCATTTGTTTGCCCACACATCCCTCCCCCTTCTTCCCCTCCCCTCCCCGCTACATTTGTTAAAAAAATACTATAATATTATGGGAAGGAAGGAAGTGGAAGGAAAAGTTAGAGGCATGAGAGAGAAAAGCCAAAGCTTCTCTCCCCTCCTCCTATCTCGACTCTTTTTGATTCTAGTTAACGGGGGAGGAGAAATTTCACTAGCAGGCTTTCACATGCAGTGTACCACACAGTCACAACCACACACACACACAATGCATATATATGTACAATGAAGCCAAAAACGACTGACTCTGTGTCCGTGAATGTTGTGTGTGGATATAGAAGAGAGAGAGTGTGGTGAGGAAGTCTATAAGTAATGTTGGTAGTTGTAGTTGAGAGTATTATTTTCTACTTTTTTTATATTATTCTTTTTTTCCCTCTCCCTCCCCTCCTCTTTTTCTTTTGTTCACCATGTTTTTGTATGGAGGGAGAGACCGCAATTGCAGCAGCCTGTGTGTTGTAGTGAGTCTTTCACTTACTCTCTCTCTTTTTCTCTTTATTCTTCTGTTTTTGGTTCGATGGACAGATTCTCTTCTCTTTAGTCTACTCGTCCATCTTGAGCTCTTCGTTTCCGTTTCTACATAAGCAGGGGTTGTGCTGGGCTGTTACAGTAGAAACAGTGAGAAGGAGCAAAACATCTTCCTTTCACTCGTCGTCCTCTTCCCCCCTCCTTTCTCTGCTTTCTCTTCCATCCCTAGTCTATATCCTTTGTTGGAGAAATGTGGGCTGCGTGAGGGAGTGGAGGCATCATCGGAGGAGCCTTACATTTTTCATCCAATGGTCTATAAAATTATTAACCCGTGGATTATGGACTATATACAATATACGTTGTAGAGATAAAAGAAGTGAGGGAAAATAGCCACTTACATGAGCGCTTCTTCAAATCAATAAGACATTTCTTTTAAAATTATTTTTTTCAAAGAGTCAAAAAAATGAATGTAAGCAGAAGGAAGTGGAGTCAAAAAATTCTCGCGCCTCTGTTCTCCACTTCTGTAGACAATATAATTACTTTCGAAAAGAAAATATTATGATAGAAAAGAGTATAAGGAGAGGATGGAGGGTGTGTGTGTGTGAACAAATGAAGAAGTGCTGGGAGTGCTCCTGCCTTAAAATTTTCACTCCCTTCTCTCTAATGACCAAAGAGTAGAGTGAGGAAAATAATTTGGAGGGAATGGGAGCTACACATACAGGGAATAAGGAAACCGTATGTTGGATATGACTAAAATGTCTGGGTCTCCAGAGTAGCTCCAGACTGATACATAGCAAGGAAAATAAGAGAAGTACAGGGTGACTAAAAAACTCAAAGGGAAAGTCAATTCTGGATTTAAATATTTACTACAACATTAGCCGTGTCTTCATAAAAGAAATAATTGAACTCAGCTTATTTACCATACTTCAGGAGTCAATTACAATTACTTAAATGTTGTTTTTTAAGAAAAAAAATATTTTTGACTACATTCTGATTCTTTGGCAGTTAGGAAAAAGTACAATGATCGCTGCAAAATTGTTTAAAAATTGTACTGCATTTCAAATCGGTGATCACTCTACTTTCTCCAATAAGAAGCTGTTAGTAAAGAGCTGAGTAAAAAAAGAGGGACCGGTGGGTGTTTGGCGTAGACTGGAGAGAGGATAGGAAGGAGGTTTTTAAAGTGGATCTTTTTTGGACCACGCTGTACTTGTGCTGGGAGTGTGTAAAGAGGTCTTGTAGTACATTGTACTACTAGGATGTTGGTTATATATGAAGAGAGGGAGGGAGAGGAGTGTAGAGATTGGAGTGGAGTTTTCCTGAGATCTTTCGCTTCTCTTTCAACACATTAACAGTATTGATTTTTCAAGAGTCCGTTGGAGAAACGGATAAGAAGACATACTCGAAGACACTATTCATGCCCCATTCCTCTACTTGTCTTCTCATCGCCAACGCCAACGCCAACTGAAACCCACTCAGCCTTTCTCCATCGACACTTTCTCTACTTTTTTATCCCCCTCCTCCTCCTCCTCCCCTCCCTCTGGTCTCCTCCAAAAAGTCTAGAATACATATAGTGTGGCATAATCTACAACCAGAGAGCCATAGCCAGAGCCCATTGACATGCCCGTCTATCACACACACACACACAACTCACAACTCTGAACAGCGATTATGCCCATTTCAAAACTAGGGAAAAAATGAAACTGGAATAAAATCCTCGTCGTATTTTATCTCAAAACATCCCTGCTGACTTTGCCTGAATATATTAGATAGCCTTGTCCCCTGTCCTTCTCTTCTCTTCTTCTCTGTTCGTGGGAGTGTGTGTTTATATTCTACTAAATAGAGACATAGACATCAAGTCATTTCTGATGGAATGAAATGTCCTTTTTACCCACTTATCCCTCCATCTTATAATTATCTCGAGAATATTCTTACCGCACATTCTCCAGCAACCCCACAGCCCAACACACAGACACACACACACATGGCATATGGCTTTAATGGCAATAAAGACACTAGCAAGGGAAGGGAGAGACTTTGGAGAAAGGGAAAGTAGCTTTTCTCTATGAACAAAACTCTCTCTTTCCCTCTGTGGTATTCAGAGTGCAGACTGGAAGAATGAAAAGGGAAAGAAAAAACTTTGCAGCCACAGTCCATCTTATATATAATACGACTGCTGTACATGGGAGATTATGAAGGAAATAAAATAATAATTTTTTTGAACAAAAAAATTTCTTCTTCTTTTCCTCATCCTCCTCATCTCTCCAAGATGAAAGCATTAAGGAAAGTATGTACATAAGTTAGAGGAGGAGGAGGAGGGGGAAGAATAGTAAGAAAATTCAATCCCACATTCACTTCCAGACTCACTCAGTCACTCCATTTACGCTCAATTACACGTCCCTTTCAAACTTTGGGGGGAAGAAGACGCTCGGAGAGAACAAAGAGCAGAGAGGAGAAAGCATGTAGAGAAGGGGGTAGGAGGAGGAGGAGGCAGTCTCATATGTACAGCTCAGAGAATAGAGAAGGGAAGAGTTGACTGTGGGATGATTGTCTTTGCGTGCGTGTGCTTGTCTGGAGCCTTTCTATCTGTAAATCTCATCTCCATACAAGAAATTTCCGCGTCTTTGTCCCCCCCCCTCCGTTTCTCATCCTCATCCTTTCTTTGTGTGCGTCTGTATCCGAAGATCTGAGTGAGAGTGTTTGTGTCTTAAGTAATAGTAAGAATTCTTACAAAATTCCCCTCCGCCTCCTCCTTCGGGGAATGCGTGTAGAGATAGGTAAAGACTAGAAAAGAAGGGTTGCGCGTGTACAGACGTAGAATGTATAATTTTTCTTGGTAGTACAGCAAGAACAGGAGCAGCTGTTGTTATTTTGAATTTTGAGATTTAAATGATCTGTTTTTGTTTATTCTGGATTACAGGCGAGCATCCGGCTGCAATGCAACACGGGAATCGAAGTTCGTCATGTCAGACTCATGTTCGGGCGCTGGAGTACTGTTTGGTGTTGGTCGTGCTGCAACTGATTTCCCTGACAGTCCACTCCCCCTCCATCTTAACTAGTCTTTGTTCCCACTCCTCGTCATCTTCTTCCCCCACCTCGTCTTCGAAGTCAAAGTCATCCTCCACGTCTTCATCGTCGTTGGCGTCGTCGTGTTGTGAAAGAGGGAGAAGGACAGAGTGTGTCGTCGGTGGTCGGGAGGAGGAAGAGGGACCGTCACTCGCAACCCCTTTGTTGTCAGCTCTGAATGTTGTCACTGTCATCTCCCTCTTACTCCTCGCCACGGCGACAGCCAGATGAGATACAATTGACTAGTAGCCCCCCTCCCAGTCCTTCTCTCGTCTCGTGAATCATCACACACACAAACACACACACAACGTCATCCAATTCCCTCATCAATGACCAAAAATTTCTCCCAGGGAGAGAACTGAGCAAAAGTCTCTCTCTCTGTTCCTTCAAATGTCTGGACAATCGCTGAGCGTGTTGTGGAGAAGCCGGAAGTCAGAGACGAGGAAAACAAAAGTCAAGTGGGCGACACAGACACACATACACACACACACGTACACACTAATGGACGACGGAAGGAAATAAGAATAAAGTTTGGGATGCAAGACAGACGAGACACACACACAGAAGGAACACAAAGTCCGAATGACACAGTGGCTGACATTGTTGACCTGAATTTTTTCTACGCATTTTTCTACTCGCTATAAAGTATGTAACACATGTTTTTGGAGAAGAAGGGAGAAAAGAAACAAAAACACCTGACCTCTATTTATGTAAACTGTCACACTACGAAAATGTCTATGAATATACTACACATACCTATATATATATGTAATACTGTCATTATATCTCATGTTTTTTGACGAGAGTTGTTTGCTTGCCTGTATGAATGTGTGTGTGTGGAAGGTAGATGCGTTTCACTCTCTCCCCATTTCCTCCAGAAAATATTTAAAAGAGTTGATGGTAACGGAATGTTCTTTTCTCTACGTTCCCCGTTTGCATCCTCCTACAGAAAAAAACTCCCACTGTCAACTTGACGTCGTTTTTCGACATGAAGATTGTGGACAACATGTACAATGTACATTCAAAGACACACACGCGAGGGCATAACGAGAGGGAAAAAAGGGAGTCGAGCCAGGAGCCAAGGAACAACTTTCTCATCTCTTGTTGTTGTGCGTTACATTTCCAGTCTAAGAAGCAGTCCAGCGAGCGTGACGTGACAAGTTCACCCCATTGCTTTTTTTCCTGAGGAGGAGGGGGAGAAATCTTCCCTGCCAAATCCAGGGCGTAAACGCTTTTTAATGTATTGCGTTGTTATGATTCTACATAAAAAGAGGGAGACTGGATGTACGAGTACAAAGTTGTGTTTATAGTGGGAGTATCGTACATGGTCGTACTAAATGTAGAATGAGACAAGACACATGGTCTCTCCCTCCTTCTCTTCCTTTTGAATTTCACAGTCATGAAGATACCAGGACAATTTTTGTGTTTGTGTATCTGAGGACACTGCACTGTACCGGAGGAGAAGAAGAAGAGGAGGAGGAGGGGAGGATGAAGAAGAGCAGGGACAAGAAGCATTTACATGAGTTTCCGTTGTGCCAACTCCCCGACGTGGCTGATTACAAAGGAAATGCTCTCACAAGTTTATCCTCCTCCTTCTCTTCGTCGTCTTGGTCGTGGTGCACTGCCAATGTGGAGTCTCCCTCTCTCTCTCTCTCCTCTCTCCTGAGTGTGTCTGGGAGAATGGAAGCAAGTTATTCCTTTTCTAGTCATTCAAATGTAAATGTATCGAATGTTGTTTGCTATGCGAACCTTACAGATGCTCCAAGTCCCTCGTCTCTCCTCCACTCCACCATCATCCTCGTCGAGACAGATGGAAACATTCCTTTATTGAAAGTACGGGGAAAGTAACCGGAGTTTTCCCCTCCCTCCCTCCCGTGTGTCTGTGTCTGTGTGGGTACAAAAAGAAAAGGAAGGGAATGGAAAAAAGGAAGGAGCTGAGATGGTTGAGATTGGGCATGGAGGATGGGGGAGGAGGGAGGAGAGAGGCCAAACATTTCCAGTGTGATTACTACGGCTGATTGTGACTCTGGGAAGAAATGGAGGGTGGAGAAAAAACAAAATGATTTTATATCTCTCTCAAATCTACACTCCAGTCAGACCCTCCACAAATACTCCACATTGTGCTTTTCCCCCACCCCACCTTTTGTGAGGAAAGTGCGTGTTTGTGTTTGGAGAAAGTTTGGGGAAGAGTGGAGTGCGGGTGAAAGTGTGTGTATGAATGACTACATTATTATTACAAGTAATAGAATCTCTATTACGATTATGATTGCGAGGGTCGAGAGAAAAGAAAAGACACACATTACACAACAATTCAGTTTTCTATTCTTAACCTTTTAGTCTCTTGTTGTCTTGGTGTATCCCTTCTTCACACATAATCTTTTTTGAAAACGTTGGAGCTAATCTTGTCGTCTGGTGACGAAAAGAACAAAGTTCTTCCACACACAAAAACAAACACATCTTTTTACAGGATAATTTTCGTTAATGAGTCATTCCACACTTAATAAATATTATTAATTTGTAGTTGAATGCTAATAATTTTGTTCCTCAGAAGAATGAATAATTCCAGAGGTGATTCCCTATTATTGTGATGGACTTGAGGAACTTTTTTAATGATAATATTTATTTAATATTTATTGTGTTGAATAAGAGTTTGAATAATTAATGGAAGAGGGTGGAAGGTGATTGAGTGAATTTGCACTACTTGTAATAATCTCTCTATAATGTAAGGATTTATTCTACAAGGTACAAGACAACAGAGTTGAGGAAACTTTGTAGAACTAATTTTATGTATGTTCTCCATTTGATGACGTATTTAAGTTAAAATATTACAGCAATCCCACAAATTATGAAATAATTAAAAATGTATGACAACAATTGTGTAATTAACTATGTGAAATATGATATAAGAGTATATATTATCATAATAAATAATTTTAAAAAAATGGAATAAAGTTGTTTCAACTATGGTGATATTAAAATATGAAATAAGATGAATACTATACTTAATTAATACGCTAAATAATAATAAATTACAATAATTAATTGAAAAACTACTAATTTTGGGGAGAATGACTGTCGAAGAACAACGACAAGTACACGACGTGTGTGACAATTTACAGAGGAAGACGGCGGAGTGTGAGAAGACGGGTGGAACGGAAAAGTGTATCTTTTTGTTGTTGTTTAAATTGAGAATGTCGAGATGGAACAACAAAAAGAAAAGAAGTATATTATTACAAACATATATTATATACATACATACATATATATACATGCTAATGTATTGTTAATAATTTGATAAAAATGTTAATGGAATAAAAGTCTATGGCAGGCATGGGATTACACTACTTTCTCCGCTTTCTTTTTTTCATCCGTGTACATATTTTTTTCTCGATGCGTCCTCTCAAAATTCATTTTGATCAAAATTGGATCCGGGATTCCCTCTTTTCTCTCTCTCCAGATTTTTCAACCCAGGCTCAGAGATGAGAGGAGAGGAGGAAAAATTTTGTATAACATTATTGTAACTTGATCCGACCAGCCATTCCCGCCACACTCTCGCAGTGCATACAGACAGACCAAGATTGGGTACATAGTTGGAAAGTCCAAGTATAGTTAAAATCTGGAAAGAGAGAAGGGGGAAAAAATTGATTGCAAAGTTTTTGGAGAATAGATAAAGTTTTTGGGAGCCGTGGGCGTTTGTTGACTTGCCATTTCTGTTCTTCATTTGCTGTGGGGCATGAGGCTGGTTGGGCGGCGGCAAGCGGTTTCCCCACACAGAAGACTATCCTTGAGAGAATCCATGGATGTGTCATGGATGAGTTGAGGAATGTTTTCCCTCCCTCTCTCTTCCAGCGGACGGTAGAGAATGAGAAAATACTATTATGTATGGATGAGGGATAAGGATAAAAGATGAAGATCCGTCCTCGTGTATGGTCGACAAGGTAGGCGGACAATGAAAACGGAGGAGGAGAAGAGAAGAGAAAGGTGCGGGATATGGGAGGAATCTGATGGGGAGGACGGCTCAACACAGAATCAGCATCGCATTCAGCTGAAGAAAAAAGAGAGGAGAAAAAAGAGATGGAAATATCCTCCCCTTGGAAAATTTCCATAGATTTTTGCCCATAGCACAAGTCATTCAGTTTGACAGACTTTCTCATCCTCATCCTTCCTCAAATTTCACATTGGCTGACATTGAAGTATGCACCGTTACTCCTCGGCAGCTCCAATTCCCTCCTCCATCTCCTCTTCTTGTATTGGTAGGGAGGAAACGAGGGTTTTCCCCCATCCAAATTGACGACTTTCCACCGACATATTCCACTGTCCGTCCCAAGGAAATTCTTGTGCTGTAACAGAACACACACACAAACACACTGCCCACCAAAGAAGAGTGTTCGGCATAGCAAAAGAGGGAAGAGTGACTAGAGTCCTAGTTGGATTTTCTAATTTAGCTCGTGTGTGTCCGGACAGACGGAGGGTCGCTTTATCATGATAATGCACTCATCGACCTTTTATATCGCCCATACATGTGAGAGTATAATGTGTGTGTGTGTTTTTCACAGCGGGTTATAACAAGATTACCCGCTTGCCCTAGCCCCCCCCCCTCCTCCTATTTAAAGACCTACCTTAAGCCTCAGGTTTTCCCCCCTTCTTTCTGGGAGGAAGAAACAGCCATCACCATCATGGGATGTGTGTTTGTACACACACACATACAGTTGTAACTTAGTACCATCCGGAGAAGAGAGAGAAAGTGGGAAGATGAAGACTCTTTGCACTTTATCATCTGCCACAGTTTCCCTAAAGGATGAGGAGGGAAGAAGATTTTACAGGCATATAATATGGGACTGGTTGGCTGACACCTTTGGAATCCACACACACACACACTCACTCAGTACACAGTCACAGAGGAAAGGAGGCACATCTCCCCTGATAAGGTGTTACGGGTGTGGGTGTGTGTAGATTGAAAGCTCTCATTTTTTCATGTCACCTGTGCCCCACATTTATTCATCATTCTAATGACAGAGCGGTGGAGTCATAACAATATTTTCTCCATTTTGTATGTACGAGTTAGTGTAACAAAAATCCTGTGTACACACACACAGAATAAAGGGAAGAGAGAGTCAACCCTCACGGAATTTCATTTTTGATTATCCAGAGTCTCTCCTTCATCGCCTCCATTATATTAGACAGGGTAGGAAGGAGGAAGTGTGAGAGACTAGGCAGTCATGGAGTGTAGATATGGATAGATATATTAGCCTCATCCAAAGTCATCATTTTGGTATCTTACGGAGGGGGAAATTGAGTAGAAAATCGCATCATCATCATCATCGTCGCCATGACCATCATCATAATTCAAGTTAACCTTTATAGGAGGTGATGAGGAGTGAGGGCGGGGAGGGATCTGAGGAGGAAGGGAGGAGGGGGAAACAAAAAATTGTTAATTGATGACGAATCTTTGTAATATTCCGAAATGAGAGACTGCTCTGACAAACAATATACACAATCCATTTCAAAAGATATGAAGAGGGTGTCTGTGTGTCCGTGTGTGTGTCTGTGTAGTGTGTACAAACACAGAGTGAAAGAAAAAAGAAAGTTAAGTAAAGAAAGAAAGGAGTAAGGAACTTTTGTGAGGGCTCGATATCCTCATATCGAGCTTTCCTTTCTCTTCCTCTGGGTAAGAAAGAGAGCGGAGAGAATGACATGATGACATTACGAGAGAAAAAGAGGATTAGGATTTATATGTATGATATTTATATAAGAGCGGGAGGGAGATGGAATGAAAGAGAGAGGGAAGGATCGCGTGAGGGAGAAAGATAAAAGAAGAGGTAATCCATTGGATGATACGAGGAAGAGAATTGTGCTGCAGGATTGTCTTCCTCTCCCTTTCTCTCTCTCTCTCTCTCTCGGAGAAAGTGAGAAAGGGAAAGGGATGGAGAGAAATGAAGAAATAGGAATTACAAGCAAGTTTTAGTTTTGTTACGTGATGGCTCATGGAAGCCATGGACTGTGACCTGGTTGTTGGGGAGTGAGTGATTGAGTCATAGTCAGCTTCGTGGACAATATACATGTTTGTGTGTGTGTGTCGTGGAAACAGGTCGTTTCTTATACGTGTGTATATGTAGTTCAGATGAAGATGACAAGGGAATGTTTGTGTGTGTGGATATTTGTTATATAGATTTTTCTGCACAGGGGAAGGAGGGAAACATGGACGAAGAGTAGGAGAAGCGGTCAACAGAGCGAAGAAAAAGTCATCTTCACTGTTTTTCATGTGAGATGTCCTTCTCGTCTTCATATCTTTCCTTTTCTCTCTCCCTCTCTTTAGTTACGCACATGATGACATCATAGGCTCAACACAAGGCACACACTCTTTTTCATACACACCAGACCATTCGGAGAAAGAGAGAGAAAGGAGAAGAGAAAAAAATTTTTGGGACTTAATGGCAGGTCACTAGCTATGATATGCTACGCTAGGCTACACTATGCTCCACTATATCATTTCATCTGTCCATACTTTACTTGTCCTCAGTCCCCCCTCCCCTCCCTTCCTTGTATCCATAATATGTATCGGAGTATGTACTGCGTGTGTGTGGAAGTACAGATGGCATAATGTACATGAGAGAGAGAGAGTGAAAGCGAGAAAGAGGGAGGGAGAGAGTCAAAAAAGGAAAAACCATTTTCCTTCCTTACTGTGGGAGCATTTTTCACAAACTCGATAATGCTCTTTGTATAGAATATAGAAATGAAGGCTTTTGGCAACGCTACTTCATCATTTCAAGTCATCCACCTACCTCTATACACTCACATTGCACTCTGTACAGCACAACACAGACAGTCCTCTACACACACATCTGTGTCTGTACTGGGCGATGGTATGTCATATCATGTCGGTATTATATACCCACACACAATGTATATTGTAGTCCCTCTCTCTCTCTCCACACACACACACAGACACACACAGTAGACAGACAGAGACACACAAGACCATAGACACATGTTTACGGCAAGAGCGTCTCTCTTCACTTTTTTGTGGCTGCCACTGCCGCCACCGCATGATACATGGCTTGAAGAGACTAATAAAAAACTAATCCCTTTTTCGTGCATTAAACCATCAGCGACTCTCTCTCTCTCTCTCTCTACACTAATAACTACAGTTTTCTTCTTGGAAACATTTTTCAAGATTCTTCTCTCCTCTTCATTTTTTCCATCCTTTTCTTCGTCTTCCTCTCTCTTGCTTTCCCCCCTCCGTCTGACCATATCATTGAATGTAGCATGCAATGCTTGTGTTTGCCACGATTTTTTTGGGTTTGTGTTCAGTGTCCATCCTTTTTTTCACTTTCACTTCCTCAAAACCAAGGAAAGTAGCCAAGCCACGTTTCTCTCTCTCTCTCTCTCAGAAGAAAGGGAGAAAAGACTCGGGTCAGCAGAGGGGAAAGTAGAGGGAGGAATAAAATTTCATAAATATCCACTTAAATTATGATGGTTTCAATTTACTTTTTTAACTTTTTTAAAAGCATCAACTATCATTTTTAGGAGTGGCAATAAAGCATGGGCATTAAATTGAGACAGTGGGGACTGGATGAGTGGGTGCAATTTTGCCAAGGAGGGGTTCAGAATCCTTAGATGCCCTGGTAAAATAAGAAATAAAAGATGAACGGCAGAGTTTCTCCTTCCCTCATGGTGTATTCAATGAGAGACATTGTGTAGGTAAAAATGGAGAGGGAGGAAAGGGGACACGAGGATGAGGAATAAATTGGCCGTATACAGGCGGCATCAAAAGTGGACATGCTGTCTTCTCCTCTTACTCCTCCGGAATTGAAGAGTGAGGAGGAGGGGGAGGGATATGGAAAATGGCAATGTGGAGGATTGGAAAATAGAATACAACAGAAGGTTGAAGACAGTGGGGAGGAGAAAGTGGAGGAGGAGGCACATCTTAACAGGGATAACAAGAGATGGTTTTATGTCCACGGAAATTGTCTTTTGCAGCAATCGATTATAAGTGGTGCTGCAATAAAAATGCACGCTGGGGATATTTTTTTACAACCAATAAAAATCAACTGAGACGGTATGCATCCTTCAAATTGAGGGATCATAACGACCCTTGCCCATTCAAAAAAAGGGAACCGGGAAGAACAAGACTCTCATCATCTCTCTCTCTCTTTCAAACCTATTCCAGCCACGTTTTTGTCTCTTTCTCTCTGTACATAAATACGATGATGATGATGTGTGTGTGGGGGAAGGGGGAGGGTGTACATATGCAATAACTTTGTCATTCTAAAGCTCATTTCAAAAACAGAACCATCTTCTTTCTAGTAGGATAAAATACAGTTTTTGGCCATGGACTTTCACTACTCTCTCTCTCCTTTGTCCATATAACTTTTGTAGTTATTTGTAGCAGTGCTGCATGTTGAAAAGGTAACATGGATTCTATTACCATTTTTTGGACTAACACATCCAGACAGACGAGTACTCAATGACTGGGCAATAAATATAAAATATATTATTTTTTCGGTGTGTATAAAGTTACGAGGGATGTTGGGCAGTTGCGTACGTTAAAAAAAGAATCTTGTATTGCTCACGCATCCAGAAATAAAATGTTTTTTTATATGTACATTTCCTTACTTCTTCTCAAGTTGACAGTCATCATTTATGTTAATGTAATTTCCTGACATGAAAGACAAGTGGGATATCTTGACGGGATCCCTTTTTAACTTGTAAAACCCAACAATTTCATTGTGTCCTATTAATAGGAGGATGCTCAGTAATGTGTGAACTTTGACGTTGATTGATGAGGAAGAGCAAATTTTTTTTCCTCACTAATTAACCGACATGAAAACCCCGGATCTCCGAAAATCGGAGTCGACGTTCGACGGAAAAGGTCGACGCACCACCTACATTCAAAGCCAAACAACGGAGGAAAGGGTGGGAAAATTTGAACAGTGA
>WJFB01002659.1:0-17588 GCA_009870185.1 Pygmarrhopalites habei
AGGAGTTTCAGTTAAAGTCAAATCCTTCGAGGAAAGATTATTCATAACTTTCAATGGCCTATTAATAAACCAAGTAAAGTTCATGGATCTTCCAAGCCATGGACAATGGCTTGGTAAAATGACAAGGTAAAATGCTGTACACTTTCTAAGAAGGACAAAATTTATTTGTTCTGAGTGTTCTGACCATAAACACAAAACTATGGCTACCCCTGAGTACTCCTCCGGTAGGATCGAACAATAGATTTCCATTAATAATTAAAATAACGGCCAGGTTAATCAGGTTAATGCAAAAGTCTTGACTTGTGCGACAAATCAGCAGATCGACTTGAGTAAATTGTTATTGTACGTATGTGCATGTAAACATTTTTATACGGACGTGTTTTATTGTCTTTTTGTCATCACGGTGTCATACATATGTATATAGCATTATTAATTTATGCATCGGAAAAATTCCGGGATTTCTCGGGTGTGAGATTTCTCGTCCCGAATCCCGACTACTGAAAAATCCCGGGAAAAGCTCAATCCCTAGTAATATTCTCTCTCTCTAATGTATTATTGTTGCGACATCATTTTTGGGCATTTTCTTCTCTTCCTCTGTGTGTGTGTGCGTGTACATTTGAGTGGCTATTGGTCATGATAATGCAAAACGTCTTTCTGACTTTTGGTTTTATCGTATCAGTCCATCTGACTAAAATATATGATACGATTTAGTACAGCAATGACAACACGACTGCTATATTTTAGTTTAGAACTGTCTGTCCAAATTGAAGTTTATCTGACCATTGTGTGTGTGTGTGTGTGTAGTTTATGAACAAAATTTTGTTAAACACCAATTTTGCATTAGTTTCCATTCCACTCTAATGTCGTTGAGTAGAAAGAGGAAGAGATTTTTACTTAGATTTTGCATTGAAAATGTTATTTTCTTTCATATTAGAAAATGAGTAGAGAATAATTTTTTTTAAAATTGTATCCAAGTGATTAAATTAAATTGTGTATTTTTAAATGGTTTGAAGGAGGAGGAGGAAGAAGAGTGAGGGTGTACTTGGGAAGAAGATGGCTTTATGTAATCTGTGGTTAGTGCAAGTGATGTCTCTCATCTACATGGGTTTCACCTATCATGGTGCTGTATTCACATCTTCCGTCGCCGCAGCTGCCACTTACAATTTCATAGCAAATCAAAGACCCAGATTTCAAATCCCACATGGAAATCTTTCATACTTCAACAGTCCTCAATGGGAAGTTTTGTACTTCCTCAAATTTGGAATCTTCCCATTCTACTCCACGTCATCGCCATTCTTCAACCGGACTGAGTACTTAGATAAAATACGGTACTTAGATAAAATCCGGTACATATTATACCCAGAGTCAAAATCACATTAGACACACAACCATTCTCTCCTTCTAATATTTTTAGAGTACACATGAAAGTCTGGCAAAAACATCTTTCAAACTTTTTGTCTTTTCTCTTGTCAAGTTATATATAACTTTCCATAAAATGGAGAAAGAATTTTTTATGTGTACTCTAAAAGGTCAGGGGGAAAGGGGTGTAATGAAATTTTGTTGAAAGTATTTTTCCTTTCACTCCCACTCTACATCAATGGAACTTTATGCAGGACTATCAAGACTTTCATGGATCGTCGGAACGAGAAGACGGAATATGAGAATTTGAATGAGATTGACCCAATGGCTACAAATTCCGTGATTGATCTCTCCCAACAAAATCCTCAGGGTGGAGGAGGTGGACCGACAGGTAGTCAAATGATGGTGATGACCGTCTCCCCACCGCCCACGCGAAGTTCATCCGAGGATAATAAATACTACAAGAATGTCTACTACCCCTTGGCGTCCATCAAAGAGAATCTGGAATTGACCAAGCTGAAACGGAGACAAGTTGACAACAACCCCAAGGGTTTGACGACACAGAAAAAAACAACAACGACCCTGTCATCGTCTGGGATCCCCTCAAATGGAGAAGACATCCTGTCCAATAATGACGACATGCTTATTAATGGAGGAGACTCGGGTGTACTGGACTACTTTCTCGTAGACGGGGATCCATCCTGGTTGAGAAACCGAGTGACCAAACAGAGTGGGATTGGACCGAGTCGGGGACTCTTCACTGGGGGTGGGTCAGGCTCTGGAGGTGGGTCGGGTTCCAATGGACCAGGATTGGCAGCTGAACGTAAGGATGTACAATATTTAGTATATAGATTTTTTCTGGAATGTGTCTTCATATATTAAAATACTGTCAATCATTCATTTTTATCTCTTTCTTTCTCTTCAAGCAGTAACGGTCGAGAGGAAAGTTGGACGAAAATTTCAAACTCAAGGGTGGAAAAAGTAGACTTCATCTTCGTCATCATCTTATGTAAAGGGTAAATTTTTATTTGTTCCAGGACATTTTTCCCCTCGAATGTGCAGAATAAAATGTTGGCAATTATTTTTTCTTCAGATAAATCCTAGTTCAGTCTTCATTCCCTTGACAAAAGTGAAAGTAAAAAAAAGTATGACTGAAAAATTTTGTGGCAAAGTACATATGACTTGATATTTTCTCTTTCTCGATCTCTTGTTAATAATTCCTTTTATTGTTGTCTATTCACATAGTACTAATTGTATGTATTTTTGATTAAACAAATTACGAAAGATGGGTATTTTATGGATTACTTTTAGCTGTGCTGACTGTCTCCAAAAAATAATGAGAGTAGAATAAAGGAAATACATGGATAATACATAACTTAAAATAAGTATAAACATCTTCGCTTTTCGCTTGCTATTCAACAAAATGTCGAACTAACCTACTGTGTGTAGTACATGTACTATCTTCTTTATTCATGATTTTAAATAAAAACTAACATGTGTCCGTGTGTTGTGACTCTTTGTGTGTAATGTAAAATCAAATTTATTAACTGATTTGTTTTTTTATCAAACATTCTGTACATATTTTTCCGTGAAATGGTAGGAGTGAGTGGGTTAGTGGGAAATAAGGATTTTTTAAACGCTAATGATTATTCCTCTCTTGATGCCTCCTGTCTACTCATTCATCATAATTTTACATCAATCTGAGTGTAGGGAGATCTATTGTACATGTATATCTGATAAAAATCAGTCCATTGATCGTCGTTAAAGAGCCCACGCAATCGTTTCTTGGAAAAATGAATTTTTGGTTTGAAACTTGAGACTGAGGGAGTTAAGTTTGATGAGAAGATGGAAATAGAAGACACACACACAAAGTATTGGTGTTGTTGATTCATGTTTAAAAGGGGGAGGAGGAGAATGTTGGAACAAATGGAATATCTGCATGCACATCCAAAAACTATTATTCCTTTCCTCTCTCTCCTCTCTCTCTCTCTTCACTTTATAGACATGATTGGGGGGCTGATTATAACCTAATTTTGTAAATGGCATCACGCAAAAGAAATAGCCAAAGGCTAAAAATCCCTGTACAATTCCACGTGTGTGTCTTACTACACACACAATAGACTACACAATGCAATGCAATTTCAATGCACCACCTGTTCAGGTGAGTGTAAACATGTTTTATTTACAAAAAACTCATGCATCCACTTTAAGTCTGGAGAATACTAATGTCCGTCCGTGTCAAAGCCGAAAAACTCCTCTTTTTCTCTCTCGGGTAGGAAAACGGATGGTCAATTCGTGTGTGTGTGTGTGGGAAGGGGAAAGAGAGACAATGATGGCAGTTACAAAGTTACAGTCCTTGGGAGTGCATTCACTGGAATAATGTAGTTTTTTTGATAAAACTTTTAGTGAATGGAACATTAGACAATGTAGTCCCTGGACAAAAATCCATACTTTTGAAAACACGAAGTGCTTGACTGGATATTTTGTACTCTAAAAAAACGAATTTCTAATAAAACGTTTCTCCAGTGAGAAAAAATTCCACACAGTTAATGTCGCATAAGTGTTCAGCTAAACAAAAATTTTGCATTTAATTAACTACACAAGGAAATACTTTTGGACATGGAGGAGGAACAAAAAGAACAACAAAATTCTATAGAATTTTTTTCAGAAAATTCATCTCTCCCTGTCTCCCCTGACTATCCTTCTGGGATCATAGATGATGAGATAGTGGACAACAGTTTCAATTCCATTGCCAGAGGTGAGTAACAACAAGTTTGTGACTCAATTTTATTTATTATTGAAAAGATATGAGAAGAGAGAGAGAGAGAGAGAGAATTTTAAGTGAGGGTTGTAAAAAAATTATTACGACCCTCTTTAAGCGTTTAAGTTTCAAAATTACAAATTATCACTGCCTGAAATCTTTTACAACTACTTGAGAGATTTGAAAGATTTGTTTATTTAATATATTTATTATAAAGTACTAAATCTTCAATTTGTGATATATTTACGAGTGTCATTGTGTGTGTGTGTGTTTACTGAAAATTTTTAGTGGACCCCGACATTGCAGATATTGACTGGCATTCTATGACAGTCTTAAATGGACGTAATGAGTTCATTGTTCTCTACGATGTGGAAGGTAAATGCGTGAACACATCATAATAATAATATAAACAATCCGTAGTTTATTGTGTCTCTTTACACACACACACACATTTCAGTGTAATGTCGATAATGTAACAACTTTTGACTGTGGACGAGAGTCACTTTCTTGTGATAAAAAGGGAGATAAAAAACGAAATGATTGTTGTATAATCTTGTTTTTTGTAAAAATGCTTTTTGTTTGATTACCTCTGTAAATGTATTCGACTTGTCAATACGGAATTGTCATACATTTTTTTAAAAAATTTGAAATTCATTCTGTACTACACTAACACAAAAGCATCAGTTTGTGTTATTCTGCTAATTAAATAATTATCTTTTTACATATCCAGGTTATAAATGCTGTAGTCTATTGGCTTACTACAAAATAATGGGGAAAGATCATGAGCCTTTACTGATTGGTAAACGACTGCATTCTCTCCCTGGTCTCAAACCATACAGGTATGAGACTTAATGATTTTCAGAAATCTCAGATTTCAAATCTGTGGATTTTGCAAAATTATTAAAATGACATTTTTCGCACAGTGTATACGTGAAGGATCTGAATGGCTCGGCAGTGTTTTCTATAAAATTCATCACCTTTGGCTGTTTCCCCGTTTTGAAGGTTCAGTCATTTTCATCTTTTACTAGTAGAAAATAAAATTATTGCTTTATTTCCATCAAGATTTGTGCCATTACAATGACGATTTGGTGTTTAGAATTGTTTCCTCTTTCTCAAGAAATATTTTTATGTCTGACACTGTTTTTCATCCTGAGAATCTTTGACTATTAGAAAGAAAGTACAGGAGTAAAATGTTGCCAATTAAAATGTACTGTAGAGATTTTGAAATGCTTGGAAAATATTTATTTTTGACAGAGAATCGAGGTCAGAGACGGTTCAAAGAAGAAGATTGGAGTAATAGCGGAGATCTCCAAAGTTATGAGTCTAGCCAGTTTCAAAATTACGAATGAACAGGAAGGTGTCCAATTCCATGTACGGTCAAAACTGAATCTAATTCGAGGACACGACTATGAAGTACAGTGGCATTCCTCGTATTATGAAATAATAGTTTAGTCTTGTCCTAGAAAATGTATGTCTACACATGTAATGCACGGAGAGAGTGTCAGATTACACAAGCAAATGTAATTTCAGATCCTGGGGTCGGGGCCCAAGAAAAAAGTGGCCACGATCGACAGAAAAGGTCAGGCACATTTATTGAACTTGAGAGAAGACTCCCTCGTCACATGCTGCAATAAGTCACTTTTCATTGCTCTCTGCATTTTCCTGGTGAGGTCCCATGTAATCATTATCTCTAAAAAAATCAATGTCAATCTTTATTTAAAAATAGCAAATTGTCGATAATGATTTTCATTCTATTTTCAACAGGATGTCAGAAGAAGACAGTTCACAAGTTAACTAGTCCTTTTCCGATTCGATCCAGTTCCTAACTAATTGTTGTGTTGAATCATCAGTCATTTTTCGGAGATTTTATTTTGATAATATAATTTTATAATTTGGACTGTTCGATGACTCACCCTTTGAGTGTTTGATGTGTCATCTATACGGCATAAGCGAAACGCGTTGCCTTTTACAGGGTGTAAAATAATGTCAGCTAATTATGAAAGAAGCTGATGTGGCCTCCGGGAAAACATTTTGTGAAAATTTGATTTTTATTTCCATTAATTTCGTTCAAATTCAAAAGACAAGTGATTGAAATTAAATTATTGACCAACAAAAACAATAATTTGAAAGTCTCGGACTCAAATAATAATTACAAACAGACCCATTCCTAAAGTGAACGCTTTCTTCCATTTTCCTGGCTGGAGAAATGTCGCTACATCTTTCACCGTCTCACTTTCACTCTCAGCTCGGTCGCTCAGGACTGACTGATCCCTCCAGATGGTTTTCCAAGATCCATCCAAAGAGCAGTAGTTCCATTATACTTTTCCCCAATAGTTTAACTGCAGTATGCAGTAGTTTTTTTCAAATTGAGATTACGAACTCAATATCCACTTTTCTTCTCTTGATGCACTTCTAGTTGGCCACTTCTAGTTCATCTTTCCAACACGCTCAATTAATTCATATTATTTCTTTCCAGTTTCTAAGTTGACCCAAGTAAGACACACAAAATAGAATTAAAGTAGGCGTTTATTAGGACGAGTCCTTTCTCCAAAGTTTAACTCTGTACGTCTTCATGCAGCTTAGGGGGAAATTGGGAATAAAAGAATGCAGAAAAGTCAATATTTCAATATTCTTTCCCACTCTCTGAACGATCTCTTGAAAAATCCCATGGAATGTAGAAAGGGAGCACAGAGTTTGCTTTTACAATGGCACACGTAAGAAATCCAGGCTACATACAACACAATAAGGTACTGTAAGACATCTTCCCCCCATATATGTATGTACTGTACTTATCAGGATCCATGCTGGAGGCATCCGTCCCATCGGCACTTTTTCCCCTTTCTTCTTTCGCTCTTCTTCTGTTTTCAACCTCTTCTTCTTTTTTCTTGGAACCTGTCGAAAGTGTAGAGGAGGGACTTGGACAAACATGGAACGTTTCACTCTCTGAAATTGAGTCACCCATTTTCGCTACACATCCCGGTCAAAGGGAACCGTTTTTTTACATGACGAAGAAATCAATTAAATTAATTGAGTACCGTTTGTGTGTCTGTTTTAGTGATCATCCAAGTGTTAGTCATGTCGTTTCATGTTGTGGTCCCTCCGAATATCTCAATCCATTCCATTCCTGGTCCTCACTACCTTGTGCCCTCCAGCAATTCGTCTCCTTATTTAAGGATGCAATACAAAAAAAACATTGACAAATTGTGTGTCGATCGTATCAGTATGTAATTAAAAGGATGATCAGTGTAATTTTCTAACGTTTTTTAATTGCCTGACGCTTTCTCCTTAAACTGCATTCATCAGTGACCAGCCGTGTTGTTGCAGAGTGAAAATAAAAGAAAGCAGACAAGACGCACAATCCACGTTTCCCCAAAAGGACAGCTTTACTCTGTCAACAAAAGCTGGACAAAATTTTTATTCAGCGCTTCATCCTTTCAACAACAATTTATTTGTATGGTGAAAAACCTGAAAGTCACAAATCTTGGACTGTGACACATCCATTAGTTTATTATGGCAATCCCATTTGTTGCGACCACACAAATTAATATCACATATTTTCTGTGTGACATAACAGGTTGTCAGAGAAAGGGAATTCCAATAATTAAAAAATTTGTAAAATTTCAACTGTACTACAGTTACAAAGAGGTCACCATTCATACAAAGCACTACATATTTTACAACCCCGAATTTAACTCAGAATTCACAGGTGGGAAAGGAAATTCTGTTCAGGACTTTTTTATAGAAAATTATACAAAAATAATTTGGCAACTTTTGAGAATGATGAATGTGGACAGAGCTCCACACACACCGACACTCATGATGCACAAACATTCAAAGCAACAACAAGATATCTGTACTGTAGAACAAACTTTCTATACGTACACACAATTTTTTGAACAAGTTATCCACCGAAAAACTATCTTTCATCTTTTATCTTCTTTACGCCCCCATTGTGTTCTCTCACAGTGAGTGAGTGTTTGTGTGGAGAAAACAAACTTTCCCCACACATTCCCCCTCACGTCAATCCCGACCAGAGAATTTTTAATCAAAGCCCACAATCAAGAAACTCACTACCCTCTACATGACTACATATCATGATATTGTCAGGGGGTCACATTATTTAAATTTAACTTAAACCTTATTTCCACGGATAATACGGGTATTACATGAAAGGAGAGTTGGGCAAGAGTATCTGGATGCAACTATGATGACACCCAAGTCTAGACTATGTAGTCCACTCCACTCTAAAAATATATTGTAAGGTTGAGGAGTGTGGTTTACTCGGAATTTCCCTTCTTCTATAAAAACACGTAAGTGTAATGCATAAATTACACAACAATTTGAATAAAAGAGATTCTTTCAAAATTGCATCAAAATTGTGTGTTGTCTGTGTGTAATCCGTTTAACTTGTAAAGATTTGAACGAGAAGGGAAGTGTGACGGAGGGAAGGAGAGGAAAAAGAAATTGAGATTGAGGGAGAACATGTTTATGTACAATTTTCCACCATGTGTCTATCCTATTTAGTACTACACAGATGAAAAGGAAAGCCCTTGAAGGTGAGAGATGGAAAGAGAGAAAGAAGATGAAATATCTAGTCAGTGTGAAATTCTCCCATTCTCATTCCTCTCCATCCCTCCCTTTATATTCTATTAAGTTAGTGTTAAATCATGAAACAAAAAAGGAACATGTATTAAACGAGTGTATGTTCCGTGTGTGTGTGTATGGAGAAAGGAGACAAAAAAGGTGAGCGCATGTGTTTCATCCTCTTTTTAACTTGGTGTCCTCTAATTTAGACTTGAGATCAGCTACAGATCCACACACACACATACATTCAAAGAGATTGCCGAGCACATTGACGCCGCATCCACTCTCTCCCTCTCCCTCTGTAGTGCTAATAACTTTCATTCTTTCTCCACTTTCACCACAAATCTCTCATTCAACTACTTACAGAGAAGAAGGAGGATATCCTTCAAAAAAAGTTTATCCCCTCATTTCCCATCACTTTTTTAATCACGTTCGTCAATAAAAAAAATCAGTCGTAAAAAAGTCTTCTTATTACTTTATTACCGATATATATTGTCCAAGATACTCACTACAGTGTGTCATTTCTGTACTGTGTAGCACATAAGGCTTTTGTCATTTCCCTTCATACCCTCAACACACACAAATAGGGACACAAAAAAGTTTCCTTCTGCCTCAAATCTAGACTACAAAGACTGTGTGTGTGTGTGTCGAACATCAGACTTTAATCCTTCATTTGTAAGCTGCATCATCATCGTCTGTGTCTTGTATTTTTTATCACGAGTTTTGCACTGCCAGTGGCGGTGATGGTGACTTACCATTATAAATGTTGTGTGTGGAATTAACATGCACTGCTGCAGGGGGTGAAAAGGAACCGTCAGGTTTTGTCTGTCATTAAGTGACGTTGGAAAGTGTTACACAAGTTCAAAATGTGGATTAGTACACTACATTTATCACGAGTGTAACAAAAGTACTTTTCATCTTTGGATTTGAAGGTAAATCAAAATTTTCTGCTATAATTATTTTGCACCCAATAATTATTACTGTAGAGTAAAAAATACTTTCCCTAGATCCTGGGGAAAGGCTGGTGAAAAGAAGAAGGAGTAGAATACATGTTAGCATCTCAGATGTTAATTGGAATAGTCGGAGATGGAGTTCGTGACTTTTGTCGGGTCTTTTCAGATGTACATGCTAAATTCCATGATAGTGATTTACAAGGGATGAGGTTAAAGGTCAAATTACAAGTCCTCGTTTCCTTTGACTCAAAGCTCGGAGGAGAAAAGTAAGGAAATAGACTCTTGACGGGTAACATGATCTGGAAGTTCAGACTCTGATTTCAGGATTGAATATGTACCTACATTATATACATATACATATGTGTTCACTGTTGGGTATAGAAAAAAACAATATTCTGATTAGTCAATCCATTCAACGTTGATTTTTTAATTAATTAATCAAATGTATCTCCCTTGAAAAGGGAAGAGACATGTAGTTGAACAAAGAGACGTTCCAAATCAGTGAGAAATATTGTGAAATGGAAAGAGGGAGTTGAGTTCATATACGATGTATTAATAGTTTTTCTGATTCACTGGATCTCATGCGAGACTGATGAATAAACGTTCTTTTTCCAATTAGGGAATTCGGGCACGCTAGTCACCTTGTCTTGTTTTACATGGTTCAGTGAACCACATCATAATCTACATCATCATCGTCATGTTCACTAGGATATGTCATGGGGGTGCACACTATCCATAATATTTTGTCTGTGTCTTGTAAAATATTCAGCAGAGTCCATGAGTCTTAATCAGGGAATAGGAGGGGCAGGTTTTGAGTATTCCACGTGGGTACCATTGTAATAATAGATTGTGATTAAGAGCAATTGACGGGTGACTTGTTTTAATTTGTTATTCTTCTTTTGACAGGCCAAGAAGCTGGAGAACTGACTGGATTGTATTGGAAGGATGCCATAATTAACAAAATTATGACCTTTTGACAAAAGTTTGACCGTGTGTACCATTTATTTTCAAAAAAATATGAGAATCCAGTCCTTCTCCTCTGAGATTATTCGGTTATCGATCATCTTTGTAATTGTGAACAGGTAAAATTTTCTGATATTCATATTTTCATCCAAATATTGTCTCCTTTCAATTTTAAATTGCAATATTATATGTATTACAGTGAAAGTATATGAGATGAAATTGATATTTCGCTTTTTTCTTTAAATATTCCCTTTGAGTCGAACCATATCTCACGCCTACTCATGTAGGATGATTCTTTTAATAGTAGATTTTACCTATAAGTATATACATACATGTGTGTGTGCTGTGTGTGAAATAAAAATAAATTAGACCGTTGCATCGTAGAACCTGGAAGCATTTTCCTTTCTCATTTCGAAATCCTTTTTTTTCACACGTCTCCCTTTCCCTCTCACACACACACACACACACACACACACACACACACGAAGAGGCTCAGATTCAAGTACAAATCATTCCAATTTTCCCCTTGTGTGTCATTCCGTTCTGTCCACTTTCATTTAAAGTTTCAAATAAAAAAAATTCATTGAAATTCAAAGAGATCGACGAAAGGGAGACAGATGAAATTTTTCATTGGGATAAAATACTTGTAGCTTCTTCTTTCACACTCTTAGACTTATGTATAGAGTTGTATGTAAGGAGACAGTACTGATATGTGTGTCTCAGTGAGAGTAAAGGAAAGTGAGTGAAAGTCTTTGTCTAACACATGCTCAAAGAAGTAGAGTGTCACCTTTAGGGCATGGCAATCCTTTTCCTAGTAAATTCAGGAAAATGAAAAAATTCAAAGATGTACTTCCATGTATTCGAAAAATTCTAGTTTGTGATATTACACCGAATCATAAGACTCAGATAGTGAATGCTTTTGATATGTATTAGATTTAAAATTACGATATCTCTAGATTAAAATTCTTTGATTGTTTGACTGATTTGGGAAATTTCATTAGTTTTTTCAGTTGCTGGGCTGCCGACACGCCGAAAGGAAAAGATCGTAATATTACAAGATTGTTGGACAGCCTACTAATTGGCTATGATAACTCAATTCGTCCAAATTTTGGAGGTAAAATAATGATGATTAATTTAATTTGAAATCATTCAATTTTTTTTTATTCGTTTACAACTTATAAATGACAAGACGAGTGTGGATGAGAGAGATTTTTTTAAGGCGACGTGATATGCTAATTTCACCAACTTTCTCCATACAACATACACAAAGTTTTGAACAGTGTGTGGTGTATAAATTTTCTATTCTGATTTCCAGTGGGAAGAAAAATAATTCAATAAAATTCATACCTCCGACAAGAAATTGAAATTTTGTTGAATGAACAAAGTATCCATCATACATTCTCTTTCTCCAAAGTAATTTATGCAAGTTCCAGCATGTACATGTAGTACTCCAGTTGTACTACTTACATAAATATTCAAAACTCAATTTTTGAAATTGAGTTCTGCTTAAGCTTTCACTCGTAAGGAAAGACACAGGAGGAGAAATGTGAGGAGGAGGACGTATAAAAATCCATACGTGGGTGTGACATGGAAATCCTTCCTGATTTTCACAGAAAGAAGAGAAAACAAATTTTCCTTTACATTTAGTGAAAGAATCTGCGATTGAGATTTACTATCCCACAGTTGACAGGTTTGATTGATTGTGTTGAAATAAATTTCTGACTCTCATACATGATTGGCTGGAGAAAGTCAGAGTACTTAGAATCCACACTTTCTCTTATTGTATGTCTACTTCAAAATTATATGACTGTATTCAGAATACAAAATCTACTCTAGTGATGACCAAAATGTGCATAGTCAAGACATTTCCTGATTAAAAAAATGAATGACCTTTTACATATGAAAAATGAGAAGAAAATGATTTTTCTCTCATGATATGTATATTGTGTGTGAGATGGAAAAAATTGTTGGAGGTACATATGAAATACACAATAATAATAATAATTTATGGTATTGTTCTACAGTCTTCAACTTATTGTCGTCCTCGTCGTCACTTTTTTGCTGTACTTTCATTTTAACAAAGATATTAGTTCAGAGTGTGCGAACTTCACTCACACATTCACTCTCTCCCTCCCTCCATGTCATTCTCCAACTTTTGCAATTTTGGCTTGTAATCTGATCTCATAAAAAGAAAGGGAAGTCATCGTTGCTTTGTATTGGGTGTAATCACAATCCACACACAACACAACCAGCCCAGACATGTTATGGCCCAAACATTTTTTTAATATAAAGTCAAGTGATATTTATAAAGGGATTGTACATCATCCTCTTTGGTGGGTTGGAACAAGAAGACGTTTGTAGTAATAATAACTGAGGGAGGGGATAGGAGAAGAATGAGAGGGAGATCGTGTTTATCATGAGATCACAAGATGAGGATGGGGTAACGTATTATTTTTTTTTACAAAATGGATATTATTGAAATATTATTCATAAAATAAAAGGTTGGATTTATCTCAACCATTTTCCTTGTCCCAGGAAAATTATTTTTGAGAGAGGGAATAAGTCAGAGAACATTCTCCTCTTTGTAGAAAAACTGAATTGACAGAATTCAGTTGAAGGATAATTTAATAATGACGGCATTTAGTAAAAGAAGACCATTTTATTGCTTATATATAATGATAGCAATATATCCAGACACGATCCACATAAAGGATGATGGTAATATTTTATTTCCACTTTACTTTGAATGACTTTCAGGTCCTCCCACTGTCGTAGAAGTAGACATAATGGTCCGAAGCATGGGTCCTATATCAGAGGGTCATTTACTACTTACTTATTACATATGTCTATATTATATTCCAGTGCATTTGAGTAGTTTGTCCAATTTTTTTAAATTTATTTAAAATGAGTACAACTACTAAAAGAATAATAGGGAGACAGATGTCACAAATTTGACGCAATGACGCAAAGTAGTTTGATACACATGTGAATAGTACATACGGACCTACAGTAATTATTTAGCTTGTCTTGTTTGTAAGGATGGACAATGTTCAACTGCACATATAGTATGACAAATGTAATAATTAAACTACTTGTGTGAACTCTTGCAGTGGATATGGTGAGTTTGTACAGTGCTTTCTCCTGCTTTCTCCATTGCATTTTGACAGTGTGATGGGATGCACACAATAAATTATTTAATTGGAAATGAAAATCTTTATTCTCCCTAGACCTACTCCATGGATTTATACTTCAGACAGGTATTTTTTTGTACATCTACAGTCTACATGTTCTACAATAATAATGTTCAACTCTGTAAATTATATTTTCCTAGTCTTGGCTGGATGATAGACTGTCATACAATAACTCGATGAACATCAAAGGAGCTCTTGCACTCAGCCTTGCATTTGAACGATGGATTTGGAAGCCAGACACCTCCTTTCATAATGTTATTGAATAATATTCATGTTTTTGAGTTTATTTCATAAACTAGGGGCCAAAATCATTCTTTGTTTAAAACTGTTTTGAAGGTTTACACTTTATGTATTAAATTAAATTGCCCACCAGAACTTTACTTACTCTTGTCAGCTTTACCTTTTTCACACTCTATTATTCTCAATCATTTTCCATTAGTCTGACAATTATTCTGTGTAAAACTCATTGAAACCTGTACAATGCGTCCATTTGAAAGAACCCTTTGGTTTTTCGTCCTATAACTGCGTGTGGACCAATTGATTATTTCTTACGTAATGGAAAAATTTTGGTCGGTAGAATTGTGACACAAGTATATTTCTCTCCGAGTTTTTTTGATATTGGTAGTGGTGCTGTCTAATATGAGGCAAATTGATTTCAGGGTAAACATTCCTATTTACACACAATCACGACGCCCAATAAATTTCTGCGACTTCATCAGGATGGTCGTGTGTTGTACTCTTCGAGGTATACCTTAATGAATATTTGAAAAAAGATTTACCACTCCACTCGTGACAAATGTGTGACTCACAATTCTTTGTTTTATTGTAGGCTAACAGTGAAAGCCAGGTAAGTCAACATGTCTACGTCTACATCGCTCTATAAAATGATGAAACTATGAACTAGTCTTGGTTAATATGACTTCATTTTTACCAGCTGTCCAATGAATTTGAAGGAATTTCCAATGGACACACAACGATGTCCATTGAAATTGGGAAGTTGTGAGTCCAAATTTGTCTCTTTATATCCATCATGCAATTGAATAAAATGTAGCATTAACGTTACTTTCTGTTTTTTTGACAATCGGCAGTTGGGTACACAACTCGGGATGTGATTTATCGTTGGAACTCAAAAAGAACGGTGGTCATTGCAAGTGACATGAAAATGTCTCAATTCGACTTGATCTCAACGCCTTCTGGAAATGTCACAGATTTTATGAAATCTGGTATTTACATCCTATTCCTAGCATATTCATTTTGGAATTATTTCCTGTTGATAGTACACTGCTTTAGGGATTTGTTTGTTTTGTATTCTGACCGAGACCACAGTCTGTGGTCTGTAGTAGTGGGCAATTCCTTTGTACTTCATCTTAATTACATAATTAAATAAAGTTTATATTGTCAGCTTCATCATTAGATATCATAGGATGAGATTCCCATTGTGTAATTGAATTGTGAATCAAAGGATTCTAAGGAGCCCTTCATGAATGAACGTAGAATATCAATGTGTTTTGTTTCACGCACATTCTGTATCTCACGTAAACTGACGCATAATGTAATTTTCAGTTTTTTTTCAGTAGACTTCTCTTTGTTCTTCCTACATACATTGCAGCATGCATTAGAATGGATGTTTGTTTAGCAGCCTCTAACCCACAAATTTCAGTTTATAAGCATGTAAATAATCAATTCTCAAATTATTTTTCCATGCTCCGCTACACAGTGTAGTCTACACTACACAATTCTGGGTCAAGAATCTTGACTCATGATTATTTTCAGATTTTATTTTGAATAAATGAAAAATGTCCATACTTTCCTTACAGGAGAGTACTCTTTCTTGGTTGCAAGCTTTCATCTTCAAAGGTACGATGCAAGTTTGTATAATTAAACTGTGATTGTCATAAATAATGTAAATTATTATTATATACTATTTTTCCCTTTGCTAACTTCAATCTTCCCTAAGACACACTGGGAATTTCCTTATCGAGGTCTATGGTCCAGTGTCTTTGTTGGTGAGTTGTCACATTGGTCATCTTGTGTTTACTAAAAAATTCATAAATATTACTTTATTGATCCTCAGGTTGTGTTATCCTGGCTATCGTTTTGGCTTAATCGTGAGGCAACGGCTGATCGCGTTTCATTAGGTAATAATACGTGTGCAATTCAATTCAAATATGTACGTAGTATTTCGAGGTTATTGCACAATATTATTTTTAAAACACATTACAAATTTCAGGGGTCACCATTATCCTGACAATCACTTTTCATTTTACCCCATTGTCACGAACTGATCTTCCTAAGGTAAATACCACTAATAATTAATTTTTTTTCGATTTTCCAAAAGTAACACTTGCAAACACATTTTAAAAAATTACTATTTTGATAATGATCACATTCTTTTGATATTCGCAACTGACGTTCAGGTGCCGTATCCTACGGCGTTGGATTTTTTCATATATCTTTCCTTTGCATTTATATTCGCAACTATCATTCAGGTAAAAAACAAAATCATCATCGTACTTACTGTGCTTTCAATTTTGTTCAACAATTATAAAGTTCTCTAATTTTTTAAATAGTTTGCCATTGTCCATTACTTTACTAAACATGGATCTGGCGAAGTGATCAAAGAGGATTCAACTGAAGATGAAAGTGATGGGGATGAGGTAACGACAAATATACCACAAATGCCTATAGAATGTACACATAAATTATGTGACATAATGACTAACTGTTGCAATTTTCAAAACAGCATAAAACGAGACGGAGAGAGGTAGCACATTTGACAGAAGTACAGAATCCTATCCCCTCTTTCATTGAGATTGAAGAAGCATCTCAGGCTTATGGAATGGAACAGTCAAAAAGGCGACGTAGCTCTAATTGGTCATTTTGTAGACGACAAAAGAAAAAGATGCCAAAACCAGAAGTTGAGAGTGTCAATTCTGTCTCAAAGATAGACCGTGTTAGTCGACTACTCTTTCCTCTCACCTACATTGCAATAAATATATTCTACTTTTACTTTTATCTGACAAGTGAAAAATAAATTTTAGTAAAAACTTTTTTCAAAATGATATCAAGTTGAAAAAATGAAATCAATAAAATTGTGCAAACCCACGATTGGAATAATTATTGTAACACAGGCATTCTTTTAATTTATCATCACGAGAACATTTCAGCACAAAAACACAGAAAGTAATCAAAAGATATTATAATTCATGTTCAAAGAGCAATATTATTTGTTTATACTTGCAAATTCCATTATTGTTACTATTGACATTCGTTCGGCACGATAGGAAACTCAGTAGAATTTAGATTAAAACGAACGAATGAAAAATCTAAGTAAGTAAGCTATTGAACTTGTTGGGTAAAAAATACAGCAATATTTAGTCTACTTCCTCCATATGAGATGCATCTTCCTTGTCTCCATCCAGTGGGGGCATGTCATCGTCAGCAGCAGGTTCTTCAACAGCCTTCTCATCATCATCCTCATCAATGCCCAGACCCAATTTGATCATTCGGTAAATGCGGGAGGCATGGACCTATAGAAAAAAAATAAAACAAGTGAATAATTAATTACAATTAACGAGACTAAAGAAACAAAAAAAAATTTATAATGTCACACAATTTAGACAAAAACTTACCCCTGGTTCTTCTAGGGTGAATCCAGAGGAAAGGAGAGAGGTTTCGAAAAGGAGCATGACGAGATCTTTCACACTCTTGTCATTCTTGTTTGCCTCGGCCTTTTGTCTAAGTGATTCAATAACGGAATGGTCAGGGTTGATTTCT
>WJFB01002660.1:0-17582 GCA_009870185.1 Pygmarrhopalites habei
ATAATTTACTCCTGGCAAACTTCCACTCCACATCTGCTTTCTCCTACAAAGCATCATCCACAAATCCACATCACGTACACACATTTCTATTATTCAATCCGTCTCTTTGATCACCCTATCTTTTTTTGATTATTCCTTTTCAGGCAGGGAAATGATAACAGAAAACATTTGTACTAATTTCTTTATAGTTGTACACGGTACTTAAGATTCCAATTATATTACATACTAATTAAAATCCTTGGAACACCAAGGCTTACAAAGTTTGTAATCCATTGACAAATTTCCAAATAATTTTTAAAAAAAATATTCAAATCACAACTTTCGAGATTGAACACAATTTTCTCTTTGTTGATTGAAATGATTTGTAAAAGAGAGAGGTCAGTCTAATTTTGAAAAGTTTATTCGAATATTATGAAAGGACTCTGTGTGCCCTGGGGTGACCCCTCCAATAAATTAGGATTGAATAGGACTGGTTTGACACTCACCTTGCGTGTTGGGAAAGCGGGTATTCTAGGTTGACTCGCGTCAAGGTTAGAAGAATGGAGTTATTTATTTGGACTACAGGACAAAGGGGAATCCAAAGTACATACGAGAAGTTTGGACGAGGTTGAGAGGAGAGAAAGATGGAGAAGAATCCGGATTTACCCACACACTCTACGAACGGGCGACGGGCAATGTGGTTTCAGTTTTTGGATGTTTGGGTCCGGTGGAGAAAGAGTGTATGGGGCGAAAGCCAGAGTTTCTGGGTGAAGCTCATATCTCATATTTTTTGGCAAGGTAATAATGCGAGTGCATAGAGTGCATTTGAAAGGAAAGTTTTTTTTTCTGGGTCCAAAGAGAGGGAGGATAGGGGGACGTGCTTAAGTGGTCATGTTCGGGGTATAGGTATGTCAACCTTTATTACAGCACAATGCTGAGACAGTGAAAGGATGCGTAGAGGGAGACGGGTAGAGTAAAATAGCTTTTTCGGGAGGAGGAAGAGGGCAGAGTATTGAAAAAGTTGTGGCCAGGATCCAGTGCAGACAATGTGACTGGATTTTTCCTCTTCTTTTTCTCAAGGAGGAGGAAAGAGGAAGGAGAAAGGGGATAAGTTATTGTTGGAGATGTTCCTTGGGTCCAGTGAGGGAGGAGGGAATCCTTGGGAGAAGGCATAAATCGTGTCTATTGTGACATTCTATTTGAGGAACAAGAATAAGCCGACACTTTTATCAACTTGGTATAAGAATCCGGCCAGATTTTTCACGGGGACTCCTCTCTCTCTCCTCCTCCTCTAATCCATCCCGGAATACAAACACACGCACAACCACCGTCACAAAACTTTTTATTCCGCTTGCATATCATTCTGGATGTACTGGGGAAAAGTACAAGAGTGTACGAGAACCTTTTTATGGAGGAAGAATCGAGACTATTTTGGGTCTGAATGGAGATTGTCCAAAGGAAAATACTGTACAATACCTTTTATTATGCTAGATTTGTGGGAGGAGAGAGAGAGTGTGTGTGTGTCAGCTAAACATCTTCTTCCTTTCATATTTAACTCGGATGAGTTACGATCATTGCACCTCATCCTCTTTTTCCCCTCACATATGGTCCATGTATGGAGGAGAAAGTTATACTTTAATACGTAGAGTAAATACAGAGGAGTGCGTAGACTTGTTAAGGAACTCAGGAATGAGAATGGAAATAAATATATGGAGGACAAGGAGGAAGAGAGATGGACGGTAGACTTGTTCCAGCTTGTTTCGCCTGACCCTCCTGGACAGGCACAAAGATTTACACGTGCTTTCTCTTCGGCTCAATCCCTGCATTGTTTTCTCTACCCAAATCCCAGTTTCTATTTTCTCTCTTTTGTCTTTTGAACAACCACTACGTAGCTTCCCATTACGTAGCTTCCTAACCTAAGAAGCTAATGGACTCAAAAGATTTTTTTACTGTCATGAATAACCATGTCGACTCTATCCTTCATAAATAACTAAGGTACTGAGTGTAGGGCACCGTAAAACTCGGCTTTACCACCACCCGGATTGAGCAGGGGTTGGAGAACTGACAAAATGATTTTTTTATCTAATCCAACCGGATTACGTTCACTACTGCAACTTTCTTTGGGAAAGGTCACTCGCCCCATTAGCTGGATAAACAGTATAATGATATCCAAATACGATCTCCATCACAATTGAGTAAAACCCCTGTCTCAGTTCTCCACTCTCAGTGAATACGGTATGGGTATTCCATCTTTTCCCTTCACAAGTCTCTGAGCGCAACGCTCAATCCTCAGCACAACTCTAACTCATCCTGGCTTTTATAAACACAAACTGCACACACACACATACTACACCCTCCTCCCGTACTGTATGTATTGTAATAGACCATCATCTGTTCTGTGCAAAAAAATGAGAAAAGACTTTCTTTTGTCTTGATCTTCCTCAGATTCCCTCCCTATTATTCGTCTTCATTTATTTTTCAACAGAATTTGACTCTGTACACACACACGCACACACACACGCACACACACATACGCACACATCCTCCTTCTCTCCATTGTCCTTACGAGGGAAAGAGGGAAAGAGAGAGAGGATGTGTGTGACTGTTAGCATAAGGTTTTGTTTCACATCCTCTTGACTTTCACTTTTTTTCTCTCCATTTTTTGTGACTCTCTCACAAACAATGGAAGGACAGACTGTTGTACTTGTGCATCATTTATGATTTTATCCTTGGAGTCTCTGTCTCTGAAATTCCGACCACCTTGACAAATTTTTGCTCCATTCTTCTTCTTTCATTTTCATCCTCAGGTAAAATATGGAGGAACTGACTCGCAAAATAAGACAGGAACAAGGAAAGACTTCTCATCCTCCCCACCATCTGTCAAATCACAAATTCAGAAAAACGTCTGCTTACACCCACATAAACCAGTCATGTATTATGTACAGGCCCGAGAGGGGAGATGACAGTCAAATATTTTTGTTTCATGAAGGGAGAGTGTTTGCGTGTGGAGATAGTAAATAATTTTTTGATCTCTCCTCTCAAATCTCTCATCTGGCAGGGCAAGGGAAGGGAAGGCAGACGAGGGAAGTTGTCTGCTGAAAGGTCATTACATACATGACATCAACTTTTATTTCATTTCAAAATAACTTTGTTTCATAAAAATTGATTTAGTCAACCCTCACAAAATACTACCAAAATCCGACACTTGTCCCTCTCCCCCTCTTCCTCCTCCTCTCTGTCTGTGTATCATGTACAAATAGAAAATCCTCCTACTTTACATGGGAGACCCTCGCCTCCTCCAAAGTTTCCATCTCATCATTTCCCCACTGTAAACACATGCCAAGAGCACATAGGTACATAGTACGTACGTACAGAATAAAGGCTACTGCCTGGAGAGTCTGGTTTATACGGGTGAATCTCCAGAGAACACGTCTCTCTCTCTCTCGTGTACATACAACAAGTCTCTTGTGTCCTCTCCTAAAAAATCCGCTTTGCAGTTCTATGCATACATCATACAATATATATAATGGAATATTCTCTCTCTCATTCTTTACGAGGTCCTTGTAGTGTGTGTGTGTGTGTTTTACAATCTTGTTAGTTGATCTTGATATTATAGGGAATAGCGGGAAATAGAATGGCGGGCGAAGAGAGAGAGAGACAAAACTTTTTTTCATGAAATGGGGTTAATAGTATCCTCTATTTTTTTTTCTTTTTGTTAGCAACTCCACATTCTGAAGACCGGAGAGGAAGACAAAAGAGCCACACACACACAAGAGCAAGGAGCAAAAAGATCCCCTGCTCTCCCTGCGTGTGTCTTGACAAATCAGTGAGAATACATACAGTGTCAAGCTCTCTCTCATTGTGCCCGGGAAGAGTCACTTGAATTAAGGAGTGAGGGTTGTGGAGAAAGTGAGTGTACGTGTGTGTGACAAAGAAGAGAAAGGGAGAGTGGTAGGATGTGGAGGACTGTGTAATGGTCAAGTAGAGTTGCAATATGAGAAGAATGTGACTCAAACTTGTCATCGATTGAGTTAATTAATTGCTTCAAGACTTTCTCTTTCCCCCTGTCTCTGTTGCTCATCTGTACACACACACACGTTCCCCTCCTCCTTCACACACGGACTCTGAATAGCCGGAAATGGAAATGGAATGGCCACCACCCTCGACAACAAGAGGACGAACAATATGAGCAGTACACTGGGAATGGACTTGCTCCAGGAAGAAAACTCAGATCCAAGAAAACGAGTCAAAGTAAGCCAAAGTCCTCCTCCTCTTCTCCTCTACTTTCTTTTTTATCTATTTTCTATTTGACTAACATTCCATCTATATTGCCTCTTCCCCAAACCTCTCCTCCTCGCATGTACACAATCGATGGAGACAAAAAGATATAAATTTCCCCTCCTCTAACTAACCCTATTTACTACTGGAGTCGTGTGTGTCGGTAGTCGGTATACACAAAAAAATGTCTTTCGAGACTGTCAGGGCAATGGCTATCTTGTCACAATACAATGCTACGTGAACGACAACCAGGACGACTTATTTTATCACAATCCTCCTCCTCATTTCCGCCCTCCTTTTCCCTCTCAGAATCCCTCACATTCAACACACACACGCCGTATCCCTCTAGATTGCTCACACTATTGAAACACGCTCAGCTGGAGACATTTTCTACACCGTATTCGTCATATTAGAAGCCATGGAGAAAAAAATATTGGACACCTTAATAGCACGCAGAGAAAGTCAAATTTAGAATTACTGGCACATTGTCACAACGATTCTTCGGAACAGTTGAATTTTCCACACTCTAATAAAGTAAACAACAACAACAATTTGAAATTGATCGTGTGACCGAATGTTGACTGACCGCGTGTACATTAGATAAAATGGTACAAGGACCTTCCGAGTGTGTGTGGCGACATAAAATTTGACTGCAAGTTCTCATATGATGATGACAGTGCAAATATTGGGAATGGATTAGTTAGTTAAATGACTCATAAGGTTGGTAGCAATTCTCGTACATTTCCTACTGGAATGACTTTCCTTACTGTACATCTTTCCCTGAGATGATTAATTCTAGGAACATTCGAGGGTAATTTTGAAGTATTCGTAGAGAGTATTCATGCATAGGACAGGATGAAGAAGTATTTGTAGGTGCACCATTCACGAACCAACTCATATTGTGTTAGTATGAGTGGTCGGAATTAATTTGAAATGGATTCCATTTAAAGAGGGTCAGGTAAATTTGGCTGAAAGGAGAGAACGTGGAAGGTTGGCTTGGGTTTTGTTCCCTTCCTTCCTTGGTTGGTTGTGTGTGTGGGAGGGAGGGGAGCTAAAGAAAATTCAATTAAAAAGATTTTGTAGGGGGTATTCGATCTCTTTCTCCAATCCCAACATTTAAAGGGAGGGTTTTCAGGGGTGTTTTATATTTATTTATGGGAGCATCCATTTCAACAATCCAACAACATCTGAGGAATTGCTTCACATTCCCATCTCTCTCTCCTCTTCTTCTTCTTCTTGTAGCTTTTTGGTTCCAGTGTAGCTAAACAGGAATATAAATCGAATCATGGCAGTCACTTGGCTACACATTTCCCTCCGCTTACAAAACCACAGACAATCCTAAACTTTTTACTCTGTCTCTCTCTCCATCTCTCTTGTGCGCATATTTCTCAATACATTGTGTGTGTAGACCCTCCACTCACACAACACAAACACACGTTGGGCCTCCAACTTACTTCCGTTGGTATTCTGAGACAGATTGTGAACTTGCAATTTCTATTGAAATTTGAAATGACTTTGATGGGATTTGTGACCCATGTGGACTTGTCATCCATCCCGCCATTCATCTGAATTGGATAATCAAATCTTTTCTCGACTGAATCTCAATTTATGTACAGAGAGAGAGAGAGATAGAGAGAGGGGCCAAGAATGTACACATTTAATTGATTATTGATCAGAATCTCTCCTTGTTCCTACAGTCCTTTTTTTCCTACAGTCTTCATGTATGAAGGGCAAAGTCGTGGATATAATTGCATGGTGGCTGGAGTAACTCCCGCTGCACACGAGATTAAAAGGAGAGTGCACGTGACGGTGGGGTATTGACAAGGAGTATATTCTCCTTTTTTATTACACCCAAAATAGCCGAGTTCTGGATGGAGAGGACACAAGTAGGGATAAATGCATCTATTTGATTGATTCAATTCCTCCTCCCTTCAAAAAAAAAAACTTTCTCCCTATTAACTTTCTCTTTCGAGAGAATTACTATATATTTTTTTAAATGACTACAGCACTTTCCTTTTGTCCACACTCATCTTGAGAGGGAGGGAGAGAGAGAGTATTGTCCACGAGTTGGAAAGAAAAATTAAATGAAAGGGCAAAAAATTCATAAAAAACTGAATTACTTCTCTCTGCCACATCTTCTATGGGAAAAGTTTTTGGAGCAAAAGCTCTTTTTCAAAGAAAACAAACTTTTCTTCACCGCTCCATTTTGTGAGTGTAATGCTAATGATCAAAAATAACTGTACAAACACAGGATGAAGGCTGTGTGTGTGTGTAATGGAGTGTGGTTAAAATCTGTGGAGAATATTCTACTCCATTTAATCGGATGTTGGAGTAGAATGAGGGAGGAGGGGGGTTGAGTCTTAATTGAATGAATGAATGGGGAGTGACGGGAATTGGTGACCCCATGCTGGTGTTAGCAGGAGGTTAAAATGAAAAGCGACTTCACTCCCTCCTCTCTGAAACTTCATAATTGGACTGACATGAGCCATGTCAATCCAATGAACGATCCATGTCGACTAAACACCCCCTACTCTCATAATCCGCCTTTTGTACACACACACACACACACAATACTCCTCATACATACCACAAACATGGGGATAATCGGAGGACCAAAGATCGGAGAATTGGAAATTGAATTCATGACACCCGGAAAAAAGGCGGCTGTCACTTCCACTGGAGACCCTTGGAAATTTTTTCCTCCTCCTTTCAAGCGGGGAGAGTTTGAGGGCTGGAGGAATGTGTGTGTGAAGGGAAAAGGGCATCTTCTCACGCGCTCAAAAAAAAAATTTCCTTGACAATGCCTACAAAGTAGGCCAGGCTGAATTACTGTATTCTTACCGTTAGAAGCCCCTTTAAAATAAATTGAAAACGAGATTGGGAAACAAGACAAAACTACACCATCCCAAGACTCTTTAGCATTATTCTCTCTTTCGGAACATTTGTACAAATACAAATTGTTAGCAAAGAACTATTTGTCAATACAGACGGGGATTTATTGTAAGGAATACGGTAAGAAGGATGCGCTGGGTATTACTTTACCATTTACCCTGAGTAAATTCCCTTTCACTGAGGCCATTTAGACTAGTGCCCCACTCAGACACACCACGCAATTGAAGGAATGAGTATGTCCCCCTCCCTAACTACCCACTGGAGGGGGAGGAGGAGTGGAGTAAAGTTGATTTAAAAATGATGATGATGAGAAAGCGGACGGATGTGAGGACACTCGGAGAGACGATGGAAGTGTCTCTTAGAGTGTGGTGAGAACTTGTGAGGGTGTGTGTGTGTGGCTGTATTCTGATGTGACTAGTCTCATGACGAACAAAGTGAAGGAGAAGTACAGAGAGTACACTAGAGTGGAAGACAGAGTCTTGTTTATTATGTAAGTTCCAGGCTGGCCATTTGTTTTTCTTTGAGATCAAGGGAAAATAAGTGGAGAAAGGAGTGGAGAGAAAATAGTCTGTCTGTTTCCCTGTCCTGTCATGATAATGTCGGATGATCATGCTGTACACTACGACTCACAGTCTCCATGTTCCAACGTTTTCTCACACCCCCACTCGGATATGGAAAACTGTCTAGCACTCCTCACACAAGAGACATGCAGCCACAAAGACAAGGGGGTGGGCCTTCTTTGAGACTTTGAGAGGGAGATAGAGAAAAAATATTATTTGAAAAGATCAAAAGAAATAAGAAGAGTATGAAATGGAAATTCAAATTTTTTTTCTACCCGAAAAAACTCCCATTCTGCCAGTCTGATGGACTTGTAAAGTCAAAAAAGTCTGACATACACACTCTTTCCGCTGATAGAGAGAATTTTAAGTGAGAGTTTTTGATGGTAGTATTTTTTTGGGCTGTTGCTTTTTTTGGGTCAAGACAGGAAGGGAGACAGGAAGGGAGAAGGATGATGCAGTGGACTCCTCCCATTTTCCTTTCACCACTTGAAAAATTCTCTTTTGGCTTTAACTTGAATAGCCTCAATCAAATCGGTTTTTTATTGTGAAATGTGGGAGTCTGGTGTGCTCTGGTTGGGAGACTGGAGCCGTGGCTCAGAGAATCTGAGGAGGAGAAAGCAGACAAGAGTCACATCTCCACATCGATTCTCCGGATCACCCATCATGTATCATGTTTAACTGCCTCTTTTCTCTTCCCATTCACACCCCTCCCGGAGAGAGTGAAAGAGTGGAATTTAACCGTCGACTCAATCCTGAGCTATTCCCTCCATAGACTAGCCTTAAATGCGAAGCATAAATATACATGAATGTATCTCTCTCCTCTTTCTCTCTCTCTCTCGTGTGTGGCCAATCTCACCAAAATATCACTCTCTTCCCTTTGAAAGGATCCTTCATATGGACTTTTAATTTGAGCTCTGATTCAGTGTGTGTGTCCCAAGGAAGAGGAGGAGGGACTCTCAATTTGCAATTTGAAATTATTCCTCTTTTTTTAAGGAGGTAAAGGGGAGGGAGGGATTCCAAATTCAGCTAATGTTGAAACTCATTTAGAGAAATGTGGAGAGGGGGAAAGGAGAGTAAAGTAGACATCCGGCTTTCTCTCTATTTCTCTCTCTAAAACTTTTCTTCAACGTTGGTCCTCCTCCATCGTCATCGTCCTCTTTCCTGAGGTTCATAGTTGAGTAGTTGAGAGGAGATGTTAAGAGTAAAGAAAAGTTTTGAGCATCATTTTCTTGTGGGGACTGGTGAAAGTACTTTTGACTTTAACCCACACACATTTTACCATGTAAATGTACTTGGATTACTTTTCGACAACTTGTATATCCTTCTGCAATTAAAACTATAGCTTTACATCAACTTTGCACACACACACTCAAAAAGGGTCTATAGTTGAAGGTCCTTTACTACATGGTTGTGCCACCACATGGACACACACACACTCTCACGCAGGGAGGAGAAAGTTACTACCTCCTTTTCACACGATGACAAGCATGAATAATTTATGAATGTTTTTGCTATAGCTTTCAAGCGTCAGTTCACATCGTTGGACCTTAACTTTTATAAGTCTACTATCACTTTGTGTGTGTGTTTGTATAGTGTGAAGGAGTGAGAGAGAGTGTGTGTGTATGAGAAGGGGACTATCTCTTTGGTCGGAATATCTCAAATCAGCGTGTCTCTCTCTCTCTCTCTTTCCCCTCCTTTCAATTTATTATGGTCTACTCTTAATTCCGCAATGTACCTGCCACTTTAACTCTGACTCTCTTTTTTGTTTTTTCTTCCCTTCCTTCCGTCCGTGTGTCATCTCAACTTTACATCTTTTGATACACTTGTTCATCAACTGACTAATCACAGAATAAGGGATGAGGGGAATGATGGGCTTGCATTATAAGTCTCTCTCATAATGGAGTGCATGACATTTCCATGTCATTTACTGTGATGATGAGAGAATTAATTTTTTTCTTCTTGTTCTCACTCCTTGATGACAGAGTCATAGCATAACGGGGATGATGATGGCGGGGGAGGGAGATTTCCAACCGAGACCACACCAACAAATGACACAGTTATCCCTGGATGAGAAGAAATTCCTCCTGGCTGTGGAACGGGGAGACCGGTCCCAGGTGCTGAGGTGAGTTCTCCAAATTTAATTAAAAACTATTAAAACTTTCATCATGGACTATTTAGGAGGTGAGTGAGACAATTAAAGGGAAACACAATTCATTACAAAAATTAAGATGGTCACGCAAAAAGGGGTGTGTGGACCATTAAGGAATTTTGTAGGAAAAAAATTAATTTAATTCAAGTCTCAAGGACTTTGCAATTTTAGAGAGTGCAATCAAAAGTAAATATTTTAACTGTACAAAAATAATCAAGAGTCATCAGTTATTACTTGAAATTCAAAATTACACAATTAAAAATACATCCATGCCACCCAGGCTCACAAATCACCCTCGAATTTCCATCGACACTTGTGTATGGGGGAAAATGTGAGGACCTGTTCCAAAAATGTGTTCATAACTCTCTTTCCCCTGAACATTATCAGAGGGACAATTTGGAGGGAGAGCATTAAAAAAAAGTAATAAACAAGGAAGGCTGTCAACACAGAAGGAAGCGTGCCAAAGTTAGTCATACTCGCATCATGATAATGGCAATTAGATCTTCCCAACAATTCCTACCGCACTGTACTGTACCTATCCACTATCCACACGGAGAATATTATAAATTCCACTCCCCTTCCTTCGAGTCCATAAAATAACAAGTATATTCAGCACATCGTAGGCAGACCCACGCACCAGGAATATGGCTTGATTCCATCTTATACACAATAAAAAACAGGAGGAGGAGGTGTACGTACATGTTGGCAGTATGTGCAATTAAGTGAGGACATTCCTGAGACAGTGGGAATGGGGGGAGGTGCTCAAAATGTGGACTCCCCCCCTCCATGAGATGGTGCAGAAGATGAATTTTTGTGGGGTAGACAAGGGAGATTCGTTGACAATAACTGACAGTAGTGGATGTTTAAACATCATTTATGGCGCATAGTTCATCCGTCGTTCTGTACGGGGAGTAGAGTAGAATAATGGGTCATAAGACCCATTTGCAGGAAAATATAATCCTCTGAATTGCCCAGGAATCCTCTTCCCCTTCCTCCAGGCAGTGTAGTGTCTCCTCCATTTCCAGACTCCACATTACACTGGAAATCCAGACTGGTTGAATTATTTAAAAACTTTGTGTTTTTTCTCCTTCTCTCCCCCTCTCCCTTCTTGGCTTATAAATTTCCCAAGCTTGATGTTCCAAATAGTTCTTTTCCTGGTTCTCCTCTGACTCTACCCGGGTACTGTGTGTGTACGGTGAAGAAAGGGACACACACAACACTCCGTTTCGAAAGATAACTTCCATTTTTTTGTTTATCTTAAACACCACTCACTACATTACTCTAGCTCTGGATGGAGTGCTGGAGGGGAGGAAAGTCTACCATTTTTTGTCTTGTTCTTCGGGTCAACCATGTGTCACTTGGCCATTTCAAAAAACGGATACCACACACACTCTCCCCTACACGTACAACATTATATGGACAACATGTGTGTGTACCGTAGATACTTTGACAGAATCCTCCCCCTTTGGAAACTTTCCCTGGAGAAAGTTTGTCCAAATCTTCTGACTCTAATCTTGTCAATTATTCAATTGGAAAAATTTCCTGGGGGGAATCCATTCCAAATAAATCCTGATAGGCAGGCAAGGATATTCTACCCGGTCTTTACTTACGAATTTCACGGACAAAACATAAGAAATTTAGGAATATTATAATTTATATGGAGGTATGTACTCACACGAGGAGAGGGAGAGAAATATTCTCGCTTGTTATTATTTTACTACAGCATAAATTCTTCAACGCCTCCTCCTCATCCTCCTCTTCCTGGACAAAGGACACAATGTACAAAAAGTCATGAAAATGGGTTTTGTTGTTCTTTCCTCCTTTCCCCCCAAACAACAACTTTCACCATTGTGAGGGTGAGGAGGAGGAGGAGGGAGAAAAGAGGGCAAAGGGAAGACCACTGATGGCCCATAAAAATGGACATGGTCATAAATCTACAACAATAAAATGAAGCGGTCAGTGGAAAATGTGGCTGAGTACTCTCACTTCTTCTTCGTCCGTCTGGTTCCCTCCACTTTCCGTGGGTAAGTGGACCCCACATTGAGCCCCCCTGACCACCAAGACCAAGCCAAGGCAACGAGGGAAAGCGAGACCAGAGTAGCTTGATTCATATATAGAGTCTCTGAGTTGACAGTTAGTTTCTCACAAAATAAACACGTTAGCAGCCATATACGTCCCCCTCCAAACACACACACACACATATATATATTGTGGGTGAGGTGGGATGCGGGGGATGCGAGGGAATTTCTGGAGAAAGTGCTGGAGTGTGCGGAAAGAGTCATCAATTCTGTCTCCAGTGCAATACATAATAGAAACTATTATGACTTGACACTACGGGATGGATAATAAGAGCATTGTGGTGTGTGTGTGACATGAGGAGAGTGCGTGTGAGTACAGTCGTAAAGGAAGATGGTAAATATGACGTAGAGGATGACTTTGTAGAGAAGAGAAGAGAAGGAGGAGGATTAGGTACGCTTCTAAAATTTCCAATATTGGGAGAAGGAGAGGAGGAAGGCCGGTGGGATTAAGAGGGAGGAGGAGAGGACAAAACTGAATTTGTGAGGACAAATTCAAAAAAATTGTATAACATGAGCCTTTCATTTCATTTTCTCTGAAAATTTTAGCTCCGACTCTCACATTTCACCAACTCAATTTCCCAAATTTCTCCCTCCGTGCAAATTGAGAAATTGTCACGTCCTCTTTCCCCTCCCTCCGCTGTCCTATCCGAATGTGTGTGTGTGTGTATGTGTAGTGGCACACATTCTTTAAATGATGCTACATGAACGTCAATGTGTTTGTGTCTATTTCTGGAAGTTTTATTTGTGAAAATTGACAAGAGAGTTGAGGAAAATATCAAATTTTTACATAATTGTATGTATGGTGAATACAGAATCTTGTTGGGGAAAATTCACATTTTACTCACTCCTGGTATCCCTCATAATGTGACACCTTTTTTGACAAAACAATTTTTTGGGGAATTTTGAAAAACTAGTTACAATTTAAAAGTTTTCTACTGCATTTTTTTCATTTCTAAATGACTAACGTGCGGGAGAAAGTTGTGATGAGGTTGAACAAATGTATTTTTGTCAAAGTTGGTGTTCATTAAAGCCTTAATTAAGGAAGTACCTAAATACACGAATAAACAAGGCACAATAAATGTGTGTTTCATGTTGACAACTAGAGCATAGATTTCCAAGAAATAATCAAATAAACGAGTTTAATTCCTTTGTACACACATCTGTCCCGGATGAGGCACCAAAGGATTTGTCACTTCAAAAGCACAGTCTTACATTTATTCATCCGGATTTCCCTACCTCCGTCCTTTTGGTGATCCATTACTTTGTGTGTCCGTGTGTGGTCCATTCAAATTGATTACTCTGGTCCTGTCCAAACAATTTAATTAGGGTGTCAACTTTCTTTTAATATTACTGATCAGAATTATTCAGCGTGTGTGTTTCGCAAATAGTAACTTTTCTCATTTTTGCAATCAGGACAATTAAAAAAGTTGACCTCTGTCCCTGGGCAACGAAAAATGGAGGATGAATGAGGGAGTAATGATGGTCGAGGGATGGGTTGTGTATCTTTATTATATTTAATTTTAGATAAGCTAGGTCCCCAACCATTAATCAATTAGTGTATTAGTGAGGCTGAGTGAACTTCAATTTGAGACGACACATTTTCCAGACCCAATAAATCAGACTCTGTCCCTCCCTCTCACTCCTACTTTCCCTCCCGCTTTGGTACAAGCTACTGGTCTTTGATCTAATTCAAGGAAACACCAATTTAAGATCCTCCTACATCTCCTCCACTGCTCCAGGCTCTACAAAAACAACCACATCTCACATACAATACATGGATAAATCCAGTAGAACAAGAACCTCGGACTCCCTCCCCACACAACTTTGTACCCTTCAAGCCTCTCCCCCCTCCTCATCCCTCACCCGAGACAGAAGGAGAAAGAGACAGCAAAATAAACAGAAGGCATTGTCTCTCTCCAGGAGAGAGAGTCAAAGAGAAAGCGAAGGGAAATCATTTTACAGCCTCCTCCCCAGACTTGACACACCAAAAACAACGAATGAGTGATACGGAGGAGGAGAAAGAAAAAAGCGTTTCAAAAATCATGGAAATTGAGCCATACATATTAATGAGTCTCATTTTTTGTGTGTGTCCCAACAAAACCTTTCTCTTTCTTTGAACTGCTCAAAATGACGTCCTCAACTGAGGAATGGAAGGATTTCAATCATTCCCACAAGAAAGAATTCATTGAGATTCAGTAGTCGGTGGAGCTTCGTAAATACCCGGGTACAATTGTCAACTGTGTAGGAATGGGCAGAGTGCATGTACATAATTAAAATGTTAAGATAAATAGTTTGAAATTTTTCACGTCCTCCCCGCCCTCTCACATAGTTACAGGATGAAGGGCAAAGAGAAAGCTAAGGCGAGGGATTAGGGATAATAGAAAATTCAAAGCACAATAATAATTTAAATGTGGACAAAATTTAATCAGCCCCACTGACTCTTCCATTTAGAGCGTGAGAGGAGAGGAGAGAGAGTGACTTGTAGTAGCCAGGTCTCATTGGGGCAAGAGAGTTCTCCGTGTATTTCACACTCACAGGATCATCTCTCACTGTGTTATGTGTGGTCTCTCGTGTACAATTCGGCTGTTCAGTGTGTTCATACCTAAAGTGATAGTCATAATACGTGATCTCTCACGACCTCTTGACTCCAGCACACACACACACACAGCCACGGGGGAAGGAGGGGGATATTTACGATCGATCCCCCCATTTTCCATCCCTTTCATTTGATTCCGAAATGTAAATACCTACACACACACACACAGCATGGGAGTCACAGAAATGGTTCACAGAGACAGGGGAAAAGAGACGCATCCTCCCGCACTTGTCTTTCGACATCAATTCGAGCCGCCTCCCAATATCTCCCAAACAGAAATTTGAGTAAACAGGAGGAGGACTATTCCATTCAAGCTATTTTCCAAGGAAATACAAGCGAGAGAGTGAAATAATCTTTGACGTTGAAATAACTACGTAAAGCAGACGCATACACAACTTTCCACTCTGTCTGTCTACTCATCTCAATACGGAAGTTGCGCAAACTGCGATACACTTAAATTTTCCGATACATTAACAAAATTTCATAAACTTAGTCGCAATGTCTTAGTGGATCCACTAAGTTTCTTAATGCATTGTTATTGTCGCACTATGTGAATCCTTGGTTTTCCTTGGAACTTTCGATTTACTAAGACGGAAGTGAATTTACTTAAGACCGAGTTAAGAGTTCCAGCTAAGATCACATTAGAAAATCGACTGACTTGTTCCGGACAAGAAGGTATGAATGTATTTTATTTGCAAATGCTTAGAAATGCAATTTTTTAAATAAAAATAAAGTCAATTTAATTTTGATATCACAGCTTTATGTTTGCTACTACGTCGACTTGCGTACCCTTGTCGTCTCGGGGATCTTTGTTTGATTTTTGGAAGGGATAAATCACAACTACGCCCGCTACTACCGGCCAACTATGACCATTTTGGTTATCTGTTGACCTCGGTAAACTGTTTCTGGTGGAATAATCAATATTTGGCATACTTTGCTGAAAAAATTGCTGCCAAGCAGTCACCATTGACCACATGTGTGGGGTTCATTGATCTTATGTCATTTCAAAGTTATTCCTACTTTTATTATTCCTATTTTTAGTATAGTTATTATTACATATTTACAATATAGCCAGATTAGTTTGTGCTGACACGATAAACCCGAACTAGTTAAAATTTCCCCGTTTTAGTCACCTGTGAATTGTTTCTGCCGTATTCAGAATTTTAGAATGGCTTTTACGAAAATTCGGGTTTCTCTAACGAGGTAACCGTCACCGTTGTCCAAAATGTTAGATTTTTCTGAATCATACACCATGTTTGTAGAAAGAGGGTAGACAACTTCCAATGGTGCTTTTATTCAACAAAACATCATTGACCCACCTAAATCTGAATTTTCGGACTTTCGGGTATTTTGCAGAAAACTTGAATTTCTATTACACAAAAGTCGAAATATACGACCAACCATAAAAAACTGACAGGAAATGACTGTTTAACATACAGTTGACCCTTTGAGGTCACTACATAAAGCACTTTTCTCCTTTTAGAAACCACACAATTTTTTTCCATAAGCAAAAATCAAATTTTTAGAATTTTTGCAAATCGTGTCTAAGCCGGTAGGTAGGTTTTCTAATTAGACATTTGCATCTGACTAAACGAAACTGATGCCATTTGGACAGGGGTGACCAAGATGGTCATGTAGGGGTCAAAATCTAATCCTCCGGTTACAGAAGTTACGTGTGGATAGATTTTGATCGGGTTTTCGGGAAAATGACCCAAATACTATCCCATCAATGGTCAACTAATGACCAAGTCGATTCCATCATGACCTTTTGAGGTCAAAAGGTGAAAATGGGGTTTGGATCAAAAGTTATCAGAATCACACACGATTTTTTTAAAACCTACTCCAAATGACCTTTTAAGTAAGGGTTCAAAGGTTCATTTTGTTCCAACTACCACAGTTTGACCTCCAGAGGTCAAACTTTGATGATTGTGACAAGGCTGTCACAGAAGAGTAGCACAAATATTTACGAAACGTTATTCTTAAGTCCTTCAATTACACACCTGTTACGACTGTCTTTGTCAGTCGTAATGTTTGATATCATCAATAAATGTAATTGTGGCCCTATAATTTAGGTTTAATGTTGACTTTGTGTGTGTAGAGAGAAAGCCCTTGCTAGGGAATGGTACGGACAGGATTTTATTTCCTTTGGAGAACATGGTCTGATGTAAAATGACCTCAGCTGACAAACGATGACATCCCCTTTTGCCAACTCGTGCATTTCAGAGATCAAAGTTTCTACTCCCTATATGAATGGTAAGTGTTAATATAACACAGAACGAGGAATCCCATCCGAGGAAAAAAGACAATGTCATAAAAATTTTAAAATGTTAAACCCCGTCTAATTTTTTGTTTTTCAGGTTAATTACACATTTAATGAAAACTTGTTGAATCTTTCATTGCAGTTCTTGTCATGTCGACAATCATATTCGAACGAAATAATGAGAGCATAGAATGTGAAGAACAAAAATTCAACAACAATTAGAACCGTCAATTATTAGCTTATTATATTACAAACTGTTCTTTGTTTTTTGTAACTATTTAGTTACACAACTTGTCTTTTTTATGTATTTGGAAAAAACCGTTACCGTTAAAAACAAAAAAGTATGTCTTGTTAAAGATATGATACTAACTAAATTGTGTGTATGAAATTAAAACTTGTCCGACTTTTCAAATTTATACTCATAAAGTTGTTGAACCTAGTCTCTTTCAGTTTTGACACGCGAAATACTACCTGTCCTTAATCTAAAAATTCCAATTACAATAATGAATTCATTTAAAGCATGTCAGAATTGTTTTTTAACAAAATGCAAGATGAAAAAGTTACAGTAATGTACATGACAAAGAAGAAAGTCAAATTCCATTTCTCCATTTCACTTTGTAACAAAATGAAATGGAACAGAACTCCACACGCTTTGTTCATTGTGAATGTTGACTGAAAATTGAATAACTTTTGTTATTGAAACATTCTCTTGCAAGGGCTTTCTCTCTACACACACAAAGTCAACATTAAACCTAAATTATAGGGCCACAATTACATTTATTGATGATAT
>WJFB01002661.1:0-17566 GCA_009870185.1 Pygmarrhopalites habei
TCCGGGCACTTTATTGTAGCCGGTATCAAATAGTAGCCGGGACTTTCTCCATTTAATTACTTTACGAGGATATGCTTTCACCGGCCAAAATTTCAAAAATTTTGAAATTGTGGCCGAGGCTACTAATTCATCATTTACGGTAGTTTTAGAAGAAAAACTTAACTATGTTATAGAATTTTTATATATTTTAAAAAGAAAAAATGAATATGAGAATATTTTTTGATTTTTGTTTTTAACGAGTCGACTGTTCAAAACATTTGTAATTAGTAGTATAACGTTCAGCATCATGATCATAATTAAAATAAATAATAATAATGAAAATTTTTTTTTTTTTGAAAAACTACACATATTATACTTTTGACAAGGTTATGAACACTCCCAAGAATCATCTTCATGTCAGTTTTCATACGTTAAACTGGCAATTAAACAGTAGAATTGTTTTTATTCAACTAAAGTAATCTCCTCCTTCCTTCGCCTCAAGAAAGAGAGAAAATGTACTGGTTATTTAACTGTGTACCGAACGACATGATACTTATATACTTTTGTGGATTTCTACAACAATATGACTACTCACCCACACACACACATCTCACACACATATGTATGTACACCATTTACTGGAGAAAGTCTTTGTCAAGAAAAATTAATATTCTCATCAAACACACACACAGTGATAAATAAATAAGCTCTGCAAACTCGATATTGTATGCAGTCGATAAGGATAAGAAGGGATGTCTCACTTTGACTAAATTCTAGCAAAAAGAAAAAGAAAAACACATTATTATTTTACGAATATATTATAGTATGGAACATTTCATTTGGACTCCACTGTACGTCTTATGAAACTGACTCACCTCAGCACAATTAGATTTGGTGAAAATTGTACTGTATGGTATATTATAGACTACATTTTATAAATGCAAAAATATGAGTTTACTTAGACACACAGGCCAAGGAGCTTCTTGCCCCGACTGTTGTTGTTGTCGCTAAAAGTATTGGATTATTCAAAGGACTACATGCCAGTTGTGTCACCATGTAAAATCTTGATGTTTTCATGCTGTAAATTGTAATATTATGGCATGAGTATTATATATGTGTGTGTAGTAGATTTTTCTTCAAACGTAAAAATATTCACAAGAAGAATAGAACTCAAAGTTTGCATAATATAACTACATATTACTGCAATATTTAAATATCGGCCAGACAGTATACCAATATAACTGTACACGACAAATCAAGGAGGGAGAGGGGAGGTTGATATTTGACAGTTATATATTATTCTCTCTCTTTGTCTCTCAGATGTCCCATTACCCGCGTTTGAAACATAAAAGAAAGGACAAAAGTATTTAAGATTTAAAGAAGTTGACCATAATATATTACTTAAATATTCTTTCCTAATCTAGTACGTTAGTCGTCCAAGGAGGAAAAAAGGCAAACAAATAAACAAAAATTTGCATTATGCACACACAATGCGTGTGTGTGTGTAAAGGCGATTGACATTTCCGTCACGGGAATTTTACCATCATTGATGATGATTCATTATCATTAGTTTGAAAGCTAAAAAAAGATTGATAAAAAGAAGTAAGAATTTCTAATGAATATGAGATATTTCAAATGTCATTCATGACACCATCATGTCATTAATGATATAATGTTTAGTAAATATGATAATTATGCTATTATGAATACGTGTAAGTAAGTGATTGAAACATCAAGAAATAAGGAGGAGACTCAAACTAAAACATATCAAAAAAAATCATTTAACTATAATAATAGTAAAAGATATTTAAAAAAATCTAATACTTACCACTAACCTTTATAAATAAGAATGTACGTGCGGTTGAGACAAGTGAGGATTAATTTTTTACCTGCCACGACAGCATGTACAATACTTAAGTAATAAGATATTAAGAACTAAACATATCATCCATAATGTTTATCGCGCGCATGACTATTATCTTGTTACTGAAAAGTTGATATATTATTATTGAGAAGAAAAATAACCAACATATTAAATTGTATTTAAATTTTACATTGTACAGGTTATTATTATTAATAATATATATATAATGCATATATATACTATATATGCACTAAAATCGCGATGATATAATGAGATGTAATTGCAAATGATGCATAAACACTACAATGATATATTATGATGAATATATTTTCAAATAAAAGTTCAATCCTGTTTCAAAAGATAAAAAAGGCTTTTCCATTGTTTTTTATTTTTGCTGTTGCAAATTTTTTTTCCGTAATTATCAATAATAATTTTTTTTAACGCTTAGCTTTCTCATAGAATTATTATTATTATTATCTTTTTTTTTCTTCTGGTAGTAATAATTATTATTATATAATAAATAATTTTCAAACATTTTGAATGTATGTAATACAGGGCTTTTTATAAGACTAAAAATGTAACCAATTTCTTGCACATAAACATATTTTATCAATCTGATACGCTAGGTTGTGAGGGATCAATATGGAGAAAAATATGATCCACGACCTCGATAGCGACTGCATGAAAATAGACAAAAATTTATTCAAATTAATTCATGTCATCTACTATTATTGTCATCATTAAAGACATTGTGCACCCAAAGACTATATGTGTGAAAGACACACGGAGAAAACTTTCCACATGAGCATACTAGCATACATGCTCATAAATTCTAGGAGAGCATCTAAGAGAAATAAATTAAGAAAAATCAAATGAGTAAAAGGGACTGACCGTGGGAAACGAGGATGACCACGGAAAGGATAACTACCTCGTCCTCGAAAACCTGGTCTGGAGAATGTGCTTCCTCGAACACTACCTCCTCTTGGCGGCCTATCGGTTCTGCTCAATCCAGGTCTATTTGTTCGCTTTGGCATAACCTACAAATATGTAAAAAAAAAAAAGAGAGAGAGAAAAAAACAAATTATATATTCATTCACGCGGTCGGTAAATTCTTCGCATACAATTAAAAATGCATAAATATGTACATTGTACAAATTCATTCAGTAGGACTCTTTTCTCATTACATACATAAAATTAGAATATTTTTCTCACAGTCCATCCTCTTCCCCTTTTACATAGTTGAGTAATTATGCTATACCTTGATTTGACGACCACGGAATAGCGACTCGTCCATAGCCATAGCTGTATTAACAGATTCTCGGTCCGCAAATTCAATGTAAGCAAATCCTTTAGGGTGACCATCAAATTTGTTACATAAAATTGTTACACGATTGATAGAACCACATCCATGAAAATGTTGCTCTAATTCTTCTGCAGTCGCTCCATAATCCACCTACACGCATGAAAAGATAATGTATAAAGACGCCGGAAAAATCGTTTTATAAAGTTATTTTGTATAATATTATATGTAATGTAAATTTTCTTATTGTTGACAGCGTCATGTCAAATTGAAAGTATATGCAGAGGAGACTTACATTGCCAACATAAATAGATCGACCATCTACTTCCATTTTCTCTTCTATTGACATGGTCGTGGAACCTGCTTTACAAAACAAATGAAGCATACATAAAAATTAATATGCAGCTCAATTGAATAAATGTTGAAAATATACAAATACATCATAAAATTATAATTTTCTTTGTAGATTAATCATTTGTGGAAAATAGACCTCCACTTGGTGGACTTCCAATATTCATTTGTCGATCAACTTCATTTTGGAGCTGCTTCAATTTTTCAGCCTCTTCCTCCATTTCCCTAACCCTTGCTTTAATTGCCTCCAATTCCTGAAAACATATTATTTTCCTAATTAAAATCAAATATTCACATTTCAATGATGATTCAAAAGAGTAAATAAAACTGACGTGGAGAAACTAAACATAATAAATAAACAATATTGTATTTCCGATGTGTACTACAACCATAATATTAATGACAACAAAAATACGGTGAATGAATAAAAAATATGTATTTACATTACAGACATTGTTTTGATGAGTTCAAACATGGATTTACTACATTAATTTTGACATGTTACAGTTGATGACAACAACAAGCTTACCGTATCATCTTCTCCGGCATCCACTTTTCCTTCAAACTCGACATTATTTTCACTTATCATGTGGTCACTATCATTATTCAAAGGAGATCCGTAGATACTAGTTGAGTTTGCTGAATTTAGGAGAGCCTTCCCGTTTTCTAAAGCATCTTCGCACTGTGATTCGTCCATTTTTACAACTATAGAATGTGAAATTTACTGTGGTAGTCCGTCCTACCCTTGGGATCTCTCAGAACTAAGTCCCTATTTAACTTGGACTCTAGTCAAATTTAATTACTTGACTCTCTTGTAATTTGAACTAGATTTTACCACCGATGAGGCCATTTCAAAGATGGCCGGCTTTTGTCCCTTTCGCGTAGCGGCTTGACTCTCGGATTGTCACTCTCTCACTCTGACACAAAACCTCGAAGAGGAATGAACAAATCTCTCAGCCTAGAGTTCATCCAGTTTAAATAGTGTGCAGTTAGTGTTCTTTGTATTTAACAAGTGTTTGTGAGAGCAACTAGAGTAGCAATAGAAGTTGTATTTGAAACGAGTCTTAGTTTCATAGTTTAACTAACAGAGAATAGGTTACCGAGAACTTGAAAAAAAAAGTGTGAAAGACAATGTCTACGACAACAGCAAATCAGTTTATTGGGAGTAAAATTAGCTTAATTTCAAAGTCTGAAATTCGTTATGAAGGTATCCTGTACTCCCTTGACCTCCAAGATGCCACAATATCCTTAGCGAAAGGTAAGAATATTACTTTGTTCAATCATTTTAGTATTTTTCAACCAATATCACAACAACCATTGAATAATTTTTCTTTTATCTTGAAATTTTTATTTATTTATTGTTAGTTAAACACTTTTTAATGTGTGTTACACATCATAGGTATCATTACTAATATTTGCAATCCTACAAAGTAGTGTACAATGTCATGTTTTTTTGTCCATACTGTCTTTAACTTATTTTTTATCTTGATTGACAAAATTCATTCAACAAAGAGTTCGTTTTCGTTAAATTTCTCCTTTTTAACGCGTGTCTTAAAATGATTGTTTTGTGAAATCATTATTATTTATATTTCTCCGACAAAGTTGCATTTGAATAATCATTATTATGAATATTTTATTTAAACCATAAACTAGTTTATATTTTAACATGAAGAGACATACTAGTTTACATACATGTCATCGCTCCTACTACGTTACTACTAAATAGATAACACATTATAAGTACTGTGGTCATTGTACTCGTAATCATGATAATAATATTTATATTTTCTCTCTTTCTATTTTTAATATTTTAGTCAAATCTTTTGGAACGGAGGACCGGCCAACCGAAAGACCTGTACCACCAAAGGAAGAAGTCTATGAATTTATCATATTTCGAGGAGCTGATATTAAGGGAATTGATGTTTTAGAACCTCCAAAGCCTGCACCAACGTTGACAAGTGGACTTCCTAATGATCCAGCTATAGTCGAAGTGTCTCATTATGTAAGTAAAAAGTCACTTCTTATCTTTTAGTTGGAAATTTCTTCTTCTCCTCTTCCCCTTGTAAACTCTCTTATCATAGTTTAGTTGGAGTCTCTCTTGAAGAAACACTTTCAAGTTTAGTGTGTTATTCTAATTTTATGTAAATGAGTAGAAGAGAATCGTTGTTTTATGCTCAATAATGGTGTTGGACATGAATTTACGTAAATTAAAAATTATCTGCATACATTCTAATAGTAATTCTTTTTTCTCTTCCTTTGTTAGCATTCAGCAGCTGGACAGTCCAGTCAAGGAGGTGTATCTCGGTCAAATGGGTCAACTCCTACTCTATTCTCTAATAGAAAATCACCAATAATTGACTTGGTTACCCAAGTGCAAGATGACAATACGGGGAAGAACATCTCTCAATACAACAATAGACAGGAGGATGGACGACGATCTCGACAAGAAGATGGAAGACGATCTCGACAAGATGATGGACGACGTTCCCGACAATCTTCCGAGGACCGTCGACGACAACAACAGAATCGTCAACAACAACAACAAGGTCAAGGAGGTCAGGCAGAACGACAAAGTGGTGGTTACCAACCCAGAGGACGTGGTCAATATGTCAATTATCGAGGTGGCTTCCGTGGAGGACGTGGTGGAACTCGTGGAGGATACAGACCACAGGGAATCATTCAAGCTCAAATGCCACCGAAAGTAACCTTTAATGACCCCTATGACTTTGATAAGGCTAATGAGGAACTTCAAAATGTCTTCTCTAAGTTGAAAGTTACAAAATGTAAGTTTTTCGCTATTATTTAACAATGTTACATGAATAATAATATAGTCTAAAGATAATAATCTATTCAACATATTACTATTCAAAACGAGAGAGAGAGGAGAGAGAATTTCTCTCTTGACCATTTTATTTGTTTACCCGTGAACAAAGTATCAACCTTATTTGACTAAAAACTTTACTCTTGAGTTTATTGTCTCAAGAGTTGATCTCTAATCATCATCATCACTGTGCTCCTTGATTATGATTAATTCTATTTTTTTAATTTTATTTTTGTATTAGCTGCTGATGAGAAGAAGAAGGAAGGTGGTGAGCCAGAAGAGGGTAGCTTGGCCAATAATGTGGAACAAGAGGAACAGGAGAATAAGGAACCTGCCGAACCATTCTACGTCAAGGATAGTTTCTTTGATAAAATTAGTTGTGAATCAACTGAAAGAAGCAAAGGGTAATAACATATTTTTCAAAATTTATTAATTTTTGAAAAAAAAGCATAAGGTAGTTTTTGAGTTGTCTTTTTTTGTTATTTCCCTTCTTCATTTCCTTAATCTCCAAAACGAGTTTACTTACATAAAGTTGGAATTGATCAGAGGAATTGTGCTATATTAATATTTGTGGGTTCTATTATTTTTCTGTGTCATTGTAGGAAAGGCACCCGAATTGACTGGCGAGCCGAGAGAAAATTAAATGCAGAGACTTTTGGTGTTCCCGTAAATAATGGACAACGTCGTGGAGGTGGAGGCTACCGAGGGTTCCGTGGAGGATATCAAGGCTACAGGGGTAACAGTGGAGGAGGTTATCAACAACGTGGAGGCTATGGAGGGTACAATAATTACAGTAGCGGTGGTTATTACCAATACAACAATCGGTACAATGGTGGTCGTGGACAACGAGGCGGCTACAGACAACAACAACAACAGCAACCCTCCTCTCAACAACAACAGCAGCAGCAAGCAGCAGCCCAATGAAAATTCCATCAAAATAACTGAACGCACCACACACACACGACAAATTGAATGATCACAATTTAATAAAGGTATACATCAATGAATATACCCAAGATAATTATAAATATATACATGAATGTAATGGAAAAGGTAAATAATTAATGAAAGTGTACGAAGAATCGTAATTAATATGATGAACGATATGTATGTATTGGAGGAAGAGTTGCAGAGTTTCAACAATTTTTTGAGTACTTTATATTAATAAATAGATTAATATATATTATATATGATTAGATAGTTTCATCATTGAAGTGAAGCATTTCGTATTTCCAGATTATCGTTCATAATCTTTAAATAGACCAATGTCATTAAGTGAAAAAGAAAAGAATTATTTGAAAATTATTTGCTACATATAAATAATAAAGAATATGAAAAGATGTACACTACAAATAATAGAGAATTTTTGAAAAATATGATATATTATGTAGACAGAATTTAATCCTGAATAGGAAGAAAGTGAATTAATAATAATAATTAATATTTGTTTGTGGGCAGAAAATGTTGTGTAATAGAGATGAAAAAGAAAAGGTCTAATTCCTACATAACCAGTACATATATGATGATGATGATAAAGTTTAATGTTTCTCTCCTGTCCACACACATAGAATTAAGTTATGTAGATGAAAGCATAATTTGAACTTCAAAAACATATGTACAAGATAAATCTATAAAAATGGTAAAAAATTATTATGATGAGAAAGATATTTAAATACTTAAAAATTTTGAACGGCTGATTAACAGAGATTTATGTACAAGTTGATGAGCAAGATAAATAAATGGAAGACTAAGTATTGGCTATGCTTACATGTCATCAAAAGTCTTTTGTTTTGTTCTTCTTAATTCCATTTTTATTCTTTTTCAATATAATAATTAGTTGTAGCAAGCGGGGTGGTAGAAGAGAATACATTGAAACAATGTACACGCATTATAATTAATCAAAGTCAATCATGATCATTATGTTATGTATCAGCGGTTTCATCATCATCATCGGAGTCAGGCAAGTCAGAGTCTTCAAACAAATCCTCATCAATAGGAACATCGAGATTATTTCCATCATCTCCAGCTCCATTATTAGCCCCTGGTTCCAATGTTTCTAATTTGAGGTTTTCTAATCGATCCCTAGTTGCTTGAGTGCCAGTCCCATCCGCTTCCTGAACTTCCAATTCCAGTTGATCAAAAGTAATTTCCTTGTACTGTTTTATTACGTATGAGAAAAAGAGAAAACAACAAAAACATTTCAATTAAAGTTTGTTACACTCAAGTCTCATATCATCGTCTTTATCATGTCATTATGTGAAGTCTATCAATTTTTTTGTAATAATTATATTTGAAAGCAATAAATTTTGATGTTTGAAAAATGAAATCAAATGAATTTACCTCCTGTGTATCTTCATCTTCATCATCATTCGGTAAGTTTCTTGTATCAAAAGTTGCATCACCATCTTCCAACTGATCGCTGTCAACGGCCATTGAAGGATTAAATGTAAACATTTCTCGTCCGGAAAGCTGTGATGAGATTAATACAGGGGACAAAATTAATAATCACACAAAACATCTCTTTTTTTAGATTAAACAGCTGAAGGAATTAAACATTTTAGCTAGAAACATACCCCAATTTGCCTTCCAGCTTTGAAATCTGCACGTTTCTTGTCCTCTTCCTTTTGTACAGCATCTTTCTTTTCCTGTATTTTTCTCTTTTTCCAACTTATAAAACTTTCCAGCGTTACCCTTGTTAAAGCAGACCCTAAAGCAGCCCGTTCCCTCTCAATTAAATCTTCTAATGATATTTTATTTTTCGTGTCTTCCTTAATTTTATCCTGCAAAGTAATAAAAATAATTCAATGTCAATTCTCAACATTACATATATTCTAGACTAAATATTATGACGAGTTGTATTTTCTAGGCAAAAATTTTATTATTCTCCCTCACAACTTTCGTACCTTTTTAAGAACAAATCCTGACGGCAAAGCATGTCGATAATGACAATTTTCTCCATTTGGGCATTCCCAAAACCAACCATATTTAGACTTTTCAACTGTAAAAGAAACAATAATGACGAATCAGAATAATAATTATTATAGACGGATTTTTGTCAAGACAGAAAGAGCAAAATGAAAAATTCATGAAGAATCCTTTTAAGTAAATAACTTAAATTACTCACCGGCATCAAGGAAAAATTTACAAATCTGCAAAAAGAATCAAGAGGGGAATCAATCAGTGATACAAGGTCATCACACTGATTCTGAAAAAATTTGGAACTAGTGATATAATAATTACAATGTCTGTTTGAGGCTTCTTCAAATTAGTTGCACCGTGTTTTTTCTCCACAACTTCTTGCAACTTGGCTTGATCCCACGTATCCATTGTATCTGCTAGTTCGTCATCCCTCATGTCACAGTACAAGGACCGTTTCTCTGCTTTTCTTTCGATTGTAAGGTCATGAGAAAATTTACATTTGTCTCCCTTCCCACAAGTACCTTGCTTGAAGAATGCACAAAGGACGGACTTTGGATCAGCACCTGCAAAAAATGAATCATTAATAAAATTATTGTAATACATAAAAGGAACATTATATTATACATAAACAACTGACACATTAACATAATTCCAACATTCTCAAAAATATAGTCTTTTTTTCAAAAAAAAAAGAATATTTTTTTGACCTAGCCGAGATCATTGACTCTTCACCTTTTTCTACTTTTTGTGTTTGTGTTACTGGCTTGAACAATGTGCTCATTACAGGATCATCTTCAACTTTCTTTTTATCCAGCTGTTTTGCCAAGTCTAATTTCCTTGCAGAGGGGGTACCACCAAACTGTACTTGTTTTTGAACTTGTTGAATAAATTTTTGTTGTTTAGCTCCTTTTTTATTTTTCAGTCCAAAAGTTTTATCCTGTCAAAAAAGGACAGACAAGACAGGGACACACATAAATAAAGTATCATTATAAATTGACAGTTGTCAATTAAATTTCATCTTATAAAAAAAATTAATTCACACTATATTCTACAATTATAATAATAGTGTCATACTACTACTATCAAATTCTATCATTTGACCACGTTGTAATAAGTATCATAATAAAGTACCTCGACCACTTTGTCCTTTTTTTTCTGCTCCGTCTTTTTGCTTGGAGCACCAGCAGCAGCAGCAGCCTTTTTGGGTGGCATATTGGGTGTTTTAGTGTGACCAAAAAATTAAAATTAACCGTACTCGAAAATTGGTCCGTGGAAGAGTTTTTCAGGGAGAAAAACGAGTCGAAATATTTTATTTTGAAGCCGACCAGATTTTGTGTTTCAAACTGAGCGCACGAATACATAGAAAGACCGTTATTTACTCCTTAATGTTTATTGCAGACACAAATATGGAGGATTGTTTCCTTTGATCCCTGCTTTCTCCAAAAAGTTCCTACTTTTTGATATCTAATATACATTAGTAATTGATCAAAATACGCCCTGAGTAACGACGGTTCCCCAAATGGTCGTCGTTGTGAAGTTTCTCATGTACTGATTGACGACGAGAGTGAAAATCAGGCATCGAATAATTTATAGCAAAAAAGTCGTAGAGATTTCGATATGCTGGTGCAAGAGCCTATACAGGTAAGAGAGAGAGAGAGAGTTTTTTGGTCTTCTCAAGTTAAAATATCGATTTTGAACAATTTTTTAAAACGATAATGAAATCATTTTCTGCTTCTTCCTATTCATCAATTTGCTTACAAAATTAATTCAACTGTTCCATTTGTTTTGGTTATCTCAAATATTATTTTTTATTCCTCTTGAGGGGTGTGTACGTAGTACTACCTTTGCCCCTTAATTACTGCGTAATAAATTTGTGAAATATTAATAAAATGAGGATGGTTTTTCAAAATGTTTTTTTTTGTTTGATTACAGGCTGCCATTTGGCATTGCCTCAACCATTACTCGTACAATGATGCTATTTTTCTGGCTGAACGATTACATGCAGAAGGTGAGTGTCTCAAAGTTCATTGATTCGTCTCGAGTCAATTTTTATTTTCATTTTTTTCTTTTTGTTTGTGTCCATTTACTATTTCTATGTAAAATTTTACATTTACTATATTTATTTGTGTTTCTACTTTACAGTAAATTCCGAAGATAGTCTTTTCTTACTGGCGACCTGTTATTATAGAGCCAACAGACGTAACCAATGTTATTCTATTTTAAAAAATCGTGGAACTTCTGCCAACTTAAATTCAAGATGTAAATTCCTACTAGCACGTTGTTGTACTGACATGAAAAAGTAAGTATTGTACTACCAACACAAGATAAACATATTATAAGTATATGTATCATTATGAAAAGTAGTGATGGGGGGAGGGGGGAGTGTAGACTGAAATTTTGGTGTACATTTTAATTTAATTATTGTAGTCATTTTAAATTCAAGTCAGAGATTCATATATGTTTTTTTCCTAATTATCTGACAGGATGGCAGAGGCAGAGAGTATTTTGACTTCAAGTGGAAAAGCAAAAACTGATGGTCCTATCGAGTCAATAGTTGGAACATTTGGTGATTCGGCTCCTTTTGCCTGCAAATTATTTGCTAGTGTATGTTCGCAGACTGACCGAAATCCTATGGCTAAGGACGCTTATCTTCGAAGTCTGAAATTAAACCCATTTCTATGGGATTCCTATAGTAAAATCTGTAATCTTGGAGAGAATGTAGATCCCACAACTGTTTTTCAGGTAAGGCAGCCTTTACTTATCTACACACACATTCATGAATAAAATAATCCTATGGAATATTTTATTTATTTTAGTAATAAGTAGGATAACCACACAATTTCTTAGCATTCTAAGTTTTCCTTGGATATAGATTCAATCCCCTTTGTAATTCATACCAGTATAATACTATGTCGCACACTCATGGTGGTATACTTCTTATATATTAAACATATATGAAGGAGAGTTGTGACTGATCTAAAACATAAAATGAGTTTTGTTTTCCTACTGAAGGTCATATAGGCTATATCATTGTGGATAAGACTGAGGCTCGAAGGTGGTTTCTCAGCTTCTTGTACAACCACTCCTTCTCCCATTTGCCCATTTTATTAATGTAGACTAATAGAAACAAGTGGTCAACGTGATGCTAAGAAAACTCGACAGAATGTATAATACAATTTGTGTACACACTATTTTCTCTGTAGTACCTATTTTTTAACATTTGTTCTCTTTACTACAGGTTGGACATTTAGAAAGTTTTTCTATGTGTCATGGAACTCAAACGGTTGTCTCCTTAGTAGGTAAGAAATGGGAAATGGTATATTACTTCATCCATGCAATAATATTAGTAGTACAACATACAGGGCATATTAGAACTTTCTTACTCTAAGGCATACTCTAAGGGACGCACAGGGTAAGAAACTTGTAATATAGGGTAGTATAAGAAAAGGTTTTAGGAAAATATAAAAATACATTCATAAAAAATATGTATTTTAGAATTACTACGACAAATTCAATTACAACGCTTTCTTTTTTCAAAATGATAATTAGGAAGCCAGAACCAAGAACCCGTTGTAATGGGAGTATGCAATCTCAATTCGGAACTCCAACCTAGATTTATGAGGTAAAGTTGAATGACTTTGATTTTCCAGAATGTGTCTTTTTAATATGGTGACTATTTCGATCATGTGACTCACATGTACGTTATAGGTACTATATAGTATGTATAAAATTGAAACATAAGTGAAGGATTTTTTTAAATTCTGTTAGCTGTACATATTTATTTTCTGCATTTTTCAATTTTCAACTAAATAACACACTTTTTTATTGAATTAAAGGTCATCATTTGTAAAAATTCATTAATTGTTTGTCATTTCAGTACTCCAACTATCATCAAGAACGTTATAAATGCGCCTGTCAAACCTGTGCCCATATCCGATGAATTGGCTGGTGTTTTACATCCCTCAAATAAGAATCGACCCACCAAATATCGTAATCTTTTCACCAGTACTCCCATTGCAACACATGCCACGTCGTAAGTTTTCCATAAAGTATTTTTGTGAAAATTTATTTTACATGTGTATGAAATTACATATCACGAATGATTTTACTCATCATCATTGATTACATTTGTAGCTTCGGTTTCTTGCCTTTGGAAAGCTCGACTGAATCGACAAATCAGGGCCATTCATTGTCTTCATTTAATTCCCCATTTTTGATGATTTATTCTCCTACCGCTACATCGGAGTCATCAGAACCTCGAGCTAAAAAAGTAAGCGAACCGTTTCATATCCCTCAATTTTATCTTCTTTTGATTCCATTTTTTACAAAATTTTTTTAGTAGAAATATCAAGTTAGTACAGAACGTTGCTGTAATACTTTTATAGAATCTGTAAAAAATTAGCGTCAGTGTAGTCTCTTCGTCTCTCTTGTTATTAGTATTTGTACGATTTGCATATGAACAAAGTTTCTTTTAGTATACTGAGAATGTGTGCTAGGCAGTTTACATGCTAACAATTCTTTTAATCATGTGTTGAGCTTTGACTATTTGATGTAAACACTCTTTGCTTTTTGTACAACATTCGCTGCCCTTTTTCCTGTACTGTCGCAGCTTTAAATTAATCAAATTCTTTCGTAATAGCAAGTAGTACGTAGCTAAGTATACTTGAATGGTTTTCATTTTTACATCTGCAAAGTTAAATTTAATATTTTACGTGTCCCATTAGCAGTCTTTTGCATTCAATCAGGACGATATCTATTTTTCGAATTTTTGGTTCTGAATTCCAAAGTTCAAAAGCTTCAAAACACATTGAGTCAATTAGATTTGAGTACGGTTTGTCGGTTATTCACAAGTTAGCACTTAGTTGTTGATTAAGTAAACAGTACCATAATTTTGTACTGAATAATTTGCTATTGTAGAGCCTGTCAAATTTTCTGTTGTAAACTGGTCTGGAACGTAGACATTTTTCCACATCCCCGACTTTATCTACATATTCTATACTTTTAATGTGTAATTTGGGTTTTGCTTCTATCGTATTCAAACTGTAAAGTATTTTTTTCTTTCTTTGAATTCAATTTATTTGTGTAGTAGATATATTTTGCTTTTGTCGTTTCGATTAATCATGTACATTAGTTTGGCTTGTAGCTTCCTTCTTTTGGTCTTGGGCGGTTTTCTTTTTATGGTTATAGATGAACATAACCAATTTTATTTCTTTCAATTTCACACACTGTACTGTACAAACTACTTCCGTAGAAACATGATTAAATGGGTGTAATTAGAATGTGAATATGTCATCATTATAAAATAAACAACAGCCATGTTTACGTGTGCCACCCTCGTGGCAGCCACAGCAGCAAGCCGCTCCTGTACTGATGAGCCACTCTCCCACAACGACGCCGACACCACAGCAGCCTCTCAATCCTCAAACAGCCAATGTCCGGCGTAGCTCTAGACTCTTTTCAAATTCAAACGTCTCCGTAAAAGTATGTCATTTTGATTTTATAATGACTCGAATAAATAGAGTTGCCTATTATAAATAAAAATGTATCATATTAATGAATTTTTCCCATTATCTCTACAGGAAAATAGTAAAACTCCCGCAAAAGCACGATTACCACCTTCGAAATCACCGAGTAGAAAAAATAAAATTCGAGCTTCTCGTTCCGCAACTGTGACATCCAGCAACAATGCAAATCATAACAACTCCACATACCAAGAAAATCAAAAGAATTCTCAAATTACAGAAGCTGGTGGGATGCCTGCTTCCATGATCGAGCATGATATTAGTGATTGTCTCTTCAGTGCCCCTTCCCCCATTGAAAAAATTCCTATTTCAGTCAACAATGCAATTGGTGGTGTTTTGCCAGGAGGAAATCTTAACCAACCTATTCTTGCTGAGCAGGCACTCAGTATTCAAAAGCAGGCTGCAGGTATGTTTACTACACCCAAGGTTTATTTTGATGATTATGACCGTTTTACTCTATAAATAAAAGTTAATCTGTACATTTTATTAATCTTTTAAAATTCGTTCTTTGATTTTTAAACTTTTTCAGAGGGGTTGATGAATTTACTTCGTGAAATGGGGAAAGGTTATAGACACCTATGTAGATTTGAGTGTCGTGACGCTATCGAATGTTTAGACTCTCTCAAATCTACTCAATATCGTACGGGTTGGGTCTTGGGGCACATTGCCAAGGCATTCTTTGAACTAGGAGATTATGAAAAGGCTATTCAGTAAGATGATATTTCTTTCATGAAAGCATTTATTCCTACCATCATTACAACCTTAAATTTACACAATGATGATCATTTTATTGATTACTGTAAGTTTACAATATTTTTGTAGTTAAGTTTTACATATTCTCCTTTCTTCACTTCTAGGTATTATACGGAAATGAGAGAAGGAGAACCACATAGAGTGGAAGGCTTGGAATGGCTAAGTACATCTATGTGGCATCTTCAAAGAGAAGTAGACTTATCGTCGTTAGCACATGACTTAATGTCAAGTGAACGGAAGCATATTTCGACTTGGTATGAAAATTGTTTTTGAAATTTCAAATATGTATACATTTTTATTGCAAATATACACCAATCATAATTATATTAAGACAAATGAAAATATTTGTTACTGTATACGTATAGTATTTTTATTTACTATTGTTTGTTTTTTTATTAAAAAATCTACAGGATAGCAGCCGGAAATTGTTTTAGTTTACATAAAGAACATGAGACTGCCATCAAATTTTTTAAGCGAGCAATACAGGTAAATAACATTTTAACTATTTTAATACAATCAAACTCATCATTATTACGTTGTGTACTTGGATATAATTTGAATCGGTTACCTTAAATAAGTGTTTCTTTTTTGTTTTACTTTTTTTCATTTAGGTGGATCCTTCGTTTGCATATGGATACACTTTACTAGGTCACGAATACGTTGCCACAGAAGAATTAGAAAAGGCAATGAGGTGCTTTCGAAATGCAGCTCGAATCGACCCACGACATTATAATGCTTGGTATGGTATGGGCATGATATTTTACAAGCAAGAGAGATATCAGAGGGCTGAAGTCTATTATCGAAAAGCCCTTTCAATACACCCGAACAATTCTGTGCTACTATGTCATCTAGGAGTGGTAAGACATAATATTACGTGAACCTTAGAATAATTTGTAATTTAAATTTCAAAGTCATACTCTCCTAATTAGAATTCTTTGAAATTACATGGTACATATTAAAGAATCTGTGAATATTATGAAATTGTAGGTTCAGCATGCTCTTGGATTGACTGAAAAAGCTCTTGGAACATTTGCTAAAGCGCTTAAAAACAATCAAAAAGATCCCCTGTGCAAATTTCACAGAGCATCCGTGCTATTCGCTGTTAATCGTCTTGATGATGCCCTGATGGAGTTGGAAGAATTAAAACAAATCGCACCAAAAGAATCATTAGTTTACTTCTTAAGTAAGTATTTATTTCTTAGGCAAGTAGTTTATTTTTTCAGTAAATATTTCAATGATCTAATCCATTCTTTTTTTCTCTTTGTTCCAACAGTTGCCAAAGTAAGATATTACTTGTTGAAATCTAGTTCAATTAGAATTTGATATGTTGATTGGATTTTATACTAAAACTAATTAGGCAATATTTTATGATTAATCGTATCAAATTGCATTATTTCAAAGGTGTATTCAAAAAAAGGAGATACACATAAAGCGTTGCTTCACTTCTCGTGGGTAAGTTAGAATTTTTTTAACTTGAAGTTACTAATATTTATTGTTTCGTAAAATGAAATTACACGTAATTACAAGGTGTTTAGTCTGTGTTTTTCTTGTTAATGTTCCACATGTGCATTGTGATTGTGACTTGAGTAAGCAAATTCTGGAATCTTTCAGGCTACCGATTTAGATCCGAAGGGAGCCAACAATCAGATCAAAGAATCAATCGAGCCAGTTCTGTCTAGGTCAGGATTTATACATTGTATCCTATATCACTAATCATAATTTATATGATTTTGCTTTTTTAGTAATAGATAATATTTTAATCCTAATCCATTAATTTTTGTTCAGATCAATCTCAACGTTGGCCTCAGCAGCCGAGAGTGTGAGTGTCGCTGGAGGTGTTGGTGCTCCTAACGATACGAATGATAACCTTGACGAGGGAGACGAAGGAGAAGTACCGGAAGATGTTATGGATATTTCGAATGTTTCTGATTCTGATGTAACCCTTTGATTACGGCTATACATTTAATTTGAACCATCCTCCCTATTCGTAATGCTCTTGTATAAACCCGGAGGAATAATAATTTTTATTGTAATTTACACACAGTTATCATATACAT